>CAMXCT020002592.1:37463-94127 GCA_947184155.2 Cladocopium goreaui
TAAATATATGTCGAAAATGTTCCATATTCCATTTCTTTCCAGAGTATATTTCATCATGTGTTGATCGTGCCGAAGACAATTGAATATGGCATACATGGTACCAGTCTGCCTGAAACCACTCGTCCACAGCTAGCGGAGCAATTAAAGGAGCAGACTCCATTCTGCTCAAAGCGCGCAAGGGTAGATTAGAAGCAGCGGTGCTGACTCACTGACACTAGAGCCCAAAGCAGCAGTGAACGAAAGAATGAAACTGGCCCTGCGCTTTGCATTGAACAATCATTGGATGGAATTGAAATCCAACCATTGGCCAACTATTGGAACCAGAATACGTTGCCACTTTAGAGTGCAAGAGATGGTCCACCATTGCTACAAGAAGCTGAAACACACGCCATTCTGGCCGATTGTATGTTTTCGTTGGCCTTATCGCTCTGCAGGTGCTATCCCGAGAAACAATTATGTAGTGTAACGCTGTCAAGGTGCACAATCAGGGGATAGTAGACTGCAGCAATGGAATCCAAGGTAACAAACCTTGCCAATGAAGGGTGGCACCAACAGAAATCATGCAACTCAAAAAATGTATGTATATAGAGAGATATATATATATATATTCAAATATGTATATATATATATATACATATATTCAAATATATATATATATACATATGCCACCGTTGTTTTCTCTCCAGTGCCAGCAGTTTACACGAACGTCTCTAGATGTTCACCATCAACCCAAGGGACGGCAAGGCCTTCAGCCAGCCCGTCTCACCAAAAGGTCCCCTCCCACCGATCATGGTGGAGGGGGGGACGGGTGACTTGCGCGGAAATGTTGGACGGCGACCTTGTGATCAAACCACTCTACCGAAAACGTTCTCAAACTATCATGCCACCATTGTTTTCTCTCCAGTGCCAGCAGTTTACACGAACGTCTCTAGATGTTCACCATCAACTCAAGGGACGGCAAGGCCTTCAGCCAGCCCGTCTCACCAAAAGGTCGCAAGCTTGCCCGACGTAGCAACGTAGGTGCCTTCTGGTTTACCGCTTGGGTCATTGCAGGTGCCGAGAATAATTTTCTGCGATAGCCGCCAAGTCAGTCTTGTGAAAGCCAAGTGCCAGTTTTTTGCACAACTTGAAAGGATATGGTTCAGCAATCTTGGAATACCAGGCACCGGAAGGACGGAGACCAGACAAAGGAATGTGAGGCTCGCCATTGGCCACTGTACTCACAAATGCCACGTTTGGAACACTTGCAAAAAAATCCGGCTAAGATACTCAGGTCAAGATGTACTGAAACAATTCATGTTGGTTTCTTCCAAGCCATGCCAAAAGCACAAAAAGTGACATCAACGAATTGAACTGCTCTTCCTCGAAATATGTTCACAACCAAAGGCGACTACGCTGAGGGTTTTCCAAGGTCCATGGGATATGATAAACCAAAGCCAGGAGTAAAACAGCACATGAAAAACGCATCAAACAGTTACCCTGTCGTACTTCGCGCTCATATCTGCAGGCCGAAGGTTTTCCAGTACAAGTGGCTCTTTGTCGCTGCGAAGGCGAGGTGGCCCACCCGGCCGATCCCTTGCTCGGGAAAAACTGTGGCAAGGTGTCCCTAAATGCCCCCCTTTGACATAACCACTTGAGGTCCGGTGCTTAATGAGCTGTTGGTTGGATCGTGTGAGCAAATCATAATTCTCTCCGAATTCAATATCCCAGAGTAAAACAGGCCAATGGATGTGTTGGGCAATTGTTTTGCCCAACCGACCACTTCCAGAAAAAATCTCCAAGAAAAAAGGAAAAACCATGCATCTCTGTGGGCTCAGGGCCTTTCTGACGAGAGCTTTTGAACGTCTTTTTTGGCTTGTATGCATTGCTTTTGTGTTTGAACGTCCAGACTGCCGAAGAGCTGGGCTAGCCTGGACCCCTTCTCGTAATTCCGAACACTCTTCAGTGATTGCCATCGCCCTCTGCTTTGGATGCCCACGAGGCTTCGAAGACGACTTGCGGCCTCATGGGATGCCCCGCCATGACGGAGGCGATATAGGTGGAATTTGCCCAGGGGGGCGAGTCCTAGGCTGCTCCAGTGATCGTGACAAAAGTCGGTCACATCTTGCAGGCTCACACTGAACGCAGGCTCGCTCTTGGGCCGGGACCTGATGTTCAGCCAGGAAATAAGGAGAGGTCCCAAAAACTTGAAGCGCTTCAAATCCAGACTTAGCATCTCGTCCCACTGCTGAGGTCTTTGACGGAATCCCCTCTTCGGTAGGATGTAATAGGATTGCATAGTGTTGATAGGCCCTTCCCGCCCGCTTGACCGGACTGACGATGTCTTGCACCCGGATCTTCAGAGCTTCTCCAGGTCGTAGGTAAAGCAGGAAACTGAGCAAAAGAAACAGACATATCTGGGCATTGCCCGTGTTGAAAGCCTTCATTGCCAGCAAGCACACAGTCTCGTAGGGTACAGGCATGCGTGCCCGAGGTGGGCACAATCTTCGCCACCCCTTCATGGATTGCTGTGCCAGAGGTAAGTTCCCCGACCCCTTGGTGCCAGGAATCATGTAAACCGTGGCTGCCACTGTATAGCTTGCAAAACTCAGATCCTCGCCCTCCAAATAGAGATGCTCCAAATATAGGGGCATGTCTACCCGCACTCTGCCCCCCAACTAGTCCTTATTGCTGTCTATTTCCTAGTCAGGCACTTCCTTTAAGTCAGCCCCCCGCTCCCACATACCCCCACCCTCCACTATATTCACCCCAACTCTACTTCCTTTCAAAATACATGAACTAAAACCCGCACTCTGCCTCGTGACCATGCCACCAAGAGACCCCAGTGCTTCTTGTACTTCTTCTGTGTCACTTGACCCGCTGAGTTGCTGCGCAGTGTCTGCTGCTGATCCTTGGCTGCCTTTGCCTTTCTCAAGGTGGACCGCTTGCTCTTCTTCTTTTGGCTCCCATGCCCTTCTAACTCTATCTCCCAGGTGAGAGGTGCCTGTGATCGCAACATGTGAACCAACCCTTGCTGTGGCTGAGCCGGCTCTGGCTGCTTTCTCTTCTTCGGTTCTCTGTCCCAGCGCACCGGCACATTCAGGCTTCTCTGAATCATCCCCAAAGCGCCGAGTGGCTCACATTGTCCGCCGGGTTCCACTCACTGGGCACCAACCTACACCTAAGGCCTGAGCCTCTAACCAACGTATATGCTGCTACCTGCTGTACCACCCGTCGGAGTTTATGTCCACTTGCTCGACCCTTATCAAACGCAACGGCTGCTGTCATGCTATCAGTAAGGACATTGAAACGATGGCCAAAATTGGTTACTTTCCTGAAGTAATGCCTCACTGCATGTAATGTACTTCTAGCCTCATAAGCTGGCATGGTGTCTTCTCGAAACCATTTGTGTCTGCCGACCACATGCCACTCCCTGTCCACCAAATAAAAACAAGCCGTTTCGTAAGAAACATGGTTGATATCGTGTTGTATGCTATCTCCAACCAATAATTTGTCATCTTCCATAAGTGCAAACATTCGGGGTTCTCAAGCTTCTTCATCCTGAAACCGCCACCTCTTTGTGGAAACCATGGCCTGACACACACACACACACCAAGACCCCATTCTGAAGCATCAACAGCATAGATATTGTTTGACCAAGGTATGGTTAAATCTTGAAAGGCCAGAGGACATAAACCATCCCAAATCATCAATTCTCGCCGCACACTTTTCCAAAGGGGGACCACTGAAGTGTAATGTCTTTTGATGAAGGTATATACCTCACCATGGGGGGGCAAAGCTGCTCGCCTGCAAAGTGACACAAAAGTAAGGTGGCCGATCAATCTATCGACCTGCTGTCCACTCGCCCGTCCTCTCCTCAACAGCTCCCTGATGGCCAGTCTGATACGAAGGGAAAATTTCTGTCCAACCGAAGCATCGTGCGGGGAAAAAAAACACGGTCAGTGTTAGCACAAACCCCAATCGCTTTTGCGGTACCTATGGATGCTCGAACCTGTCACTTTCATCGCACCGTTGGGTACGTGGCAAATGGATGTCGAAAAATCCGAATTGCAAGTCGAATGATGATGATGATGATGATGAGGAGGAGGATGATGAGGATGATGATGAGGAGGAGGATGCTGATGATGAGACACTGCGAAGGGGCTGCTGCGTGAAGAGACGCACAAGGCATGTGACGAGAGTTCACTTGGGGGGGGGGGCATGGAACTGGACATTCAGAGCAGGGCGGAGATATCTGGATCCGAAAAGAGAGCACCCCACGATGTCCATGGTTGCTCATCACTTAGTCCATTTAAATAGCCATTTGGAGGTATACATTGTCAGACACACGCATCGTGCGGGGAAAAAAAAACACGATCAGTGTTATAGCACAAACTCCAATGTCTCTTTTTGCTGTACCTATGGATGCTCGAACCTGTCACTTTCATCGCACCGTTGGGTACTTGGAAAATGGATGTCGAAAAATCCGAATTTCAAGTCGAATGATGATGGTGATGATGAGGAGGAGGATGATGATGATGATGTTGATGATGATGGTGATGATGACGAGACACTGCGAAGGGGCTGCTGCGTGAAGAGACTCACCAGGCATATGGCGAGAGTTCCCTTTGAGGGGGGGGAGGGGGGGGGTCCCTTTCTCCTGGTCGTTCAAGGATAAGGGGTCCAGCCCGCCCCTTTGCTTCGCAAAGTAAAATACTCAAGGTAGCCCGCTAGGAGGCTACCTTGCATGATTTAAAATCATAATTCAAAATCAACTATATTATATATATATTATATAATAATATTTTCAGTTATTTTTAGTTAATATATATTATAATTCAAGAAACATAATATAAAATATAATTTAACACAAATAAACCAATCGAATTAAAATTTCATTATATATTATATTAATATAAAAATAACAAAAAATAAAAACGATATTTCGCCTTTATTTATATATAAAATTATTCTCACATCTGTAGCCTTGTAACTACAAGACTAAACCTACCTCCGAACAAATATATTACTATATAATATTATAAAGAGATAAAAATAAGCATCATATATCAATAAATTTCTATATATATATATATACCTAGTGATTTTTCTAAATTTGCACTGCGCCAAGTCCGAACTCAGCGGTATATATATATATATTGTTTAAATTAGGCTTCCGTTTTCTAGTATAATTTCGTATGCAAATTCGCGGAGCGTATTTAAGCCCGATAAGAAGGAATACAGAAACACTTGCACATACAGAGAACTGGTTAGGAGCACCAATTAGATTTTATTACGGGGCTTCTCTGCCAAACACGGTCCTCCTCTATCAATATTCTTTTAGGCAACCAGAACAAACAGGGAGGGCCTAAGGAAGAAATAAATCCATTCAAAACTTAGACGATGCATGAAAAACTCAGATTATCCTGGCAAGAACCGCAGCCGTTAGGATATGATTTGCAGGAAATATCAGAAAATAATTTGGTTGATGTCCGGAAGACAGCACATACTATTTATGTCTACCTTCCCTGCTATTGCCCCTAGGTTGCAGGTAGCTAGCTATATTCATGAATATGCGGCTGCACCCCCACATGACAAGTTTTCTTTGCTGCGGCTTTAAAAGCAGCTTCTACGCAGGCTGAGTTTGCACCAACAAGAAGGTAGGAACCTCATAAGAATGGTTTGCTTCCCAATCAAAATTTGAAGTACGGGAATATGCTGAAGGTCCCGGATTACATCCTTGTCCTGGACCCTTATGGATTTCTAGCAATTTCTTTTTTGCAACCACGTCCTTCAGAGAACGTGCAGAAAGGAAATTAGTGAAAGCCTTGAAAATAAGGAGGTGAAATATCACAGCTCTTCATTGAGATGTGAATTATCTATTCTTGGGCGAGCCTTTCAATCATTTATAAATAGTTCGGGGATGTTTAAGGTATTTTATAAAGAAATAGTTCGGGGTACCCCAAAGTCCAAAAACAGAAAGCCTCTAACAAAGAGGCCCACCCACGGTCCAATATATGAATATGTATGAAATTGATCAATAATTAACTAATTTCAATTAATTTCATGGATATTATTAATCAACATTTAATCCAAATATTTTTCTGTTTCTGCCTTTTGCTAAGCTGAATTTACGAATGATGGAACGTTGCCATCAGATCAATATCGATCGATTAATACTAAAACTGGTAAATCCAGGACTGAGATGGAAGACACGAAACTCGATCCAGCGGCTTCAAATGGCCGCAGGTTTGCAATCAACCCACTTCCGCAAACGCCTTGCCAAGTCTTTGGAGGCTCCAAAGCACATTACATGACCGCCTCCACGGACCCACCAAATATCGCAGCATCGTAAGCCTCACGTCTTGCCATGGCCATGGCCATGGCCATGGAGCATCCATGGAGCATTGCCAGGGCCCATGGCCCATCCCTTTCTGAGCATCTGGCATTTTGAATCAAGAGTGGTTTGATCTACTACCGGGTCCTGAAACAAAGTTAACAAAGCGACAATGACTCATAGCCCAATGATCAGATTCAAATTGCAAGTGTAGAGTAAATATAAGATTATGAGAACGTGCTGATCCCCCTCCTCCGGATTCTGAATGCGCAAGACTTCTCCTGCTGGAAGCACCTTTCGAAGTCGCAATGCAAATGAGTCGTCAAAGTGTTCCTCAGCAAATCGATGGAAAGGAACCTGTAAAGGGCCGTAAAGTGAAGTGTTTCAGCAACCTGGCTCTGAACTGTTCGAAAACAGTGAAAGCAGGCCATCGTTGTGTTGTGACTGAGTGCATCTGTGTGCTATATAGAATATAGATGAATATAGACCAATATAGATAGCTTTAATTTTCAACCAAGACTCAAATGGCTTCTTCAACTCTTCAACGCTGACAGCATTCCCTTCTGCCTCAAGCTTTAAGGCCTCGAGTGATGCACTACTGCAATGTCATCCATAGCCATTCTGCTGATCTACAGACCAACTTTGAGCATTAAACCGAGGTGGTGGTGGTTTTGCGATGTTTTATGAACTCTAGTACTTGCACGTGCTTCATTCAATACCAACACATGTGCAATAGTGTCGACTTTTCACGCCATCCAAGCCTCATTCTGTGCCCAGGCAGCTTCAGTAAAGCGCCGCATGTATGACCAGGTGGGTGGCCAGGGAAACCAAGGACCTTCGAGGCATAGGAAACCACGCGTGGTTTGCTTTCTCTTTATTCTTGTTTTTTTTTTAAATTAGCCTATGACTGCTATGACTGCTATGACTGAGGAAAAAGAAGTCAGCTGCCTCCGGGGCATTTGAAGAGCAAACCGCTTCGAAGGTTCACTGCCTTGCTATCCATGCACGGCTATTGCAACACGGGAAAATGTCAAACAAAGCCGTCCCTGAGCAGCCCTGAAAAAAATATGTAAAAGAAAGACGATGGCTGCTCTTCCAGCCTGCATCTGAAACTGTTCAGAGTCTCTCACACACACACACTTGCATCATGCTTTTTTGACATGTAGTGTATATTTTCTTATCTTCAAGCCATTTCAAGCCCTTGATTTGCTCCAAGCGGCCCAGAAGTGCAAAGTCAATGGAATGTCCAGTCCTCAGCTGATATAGCTAGCGACCCAGGAACCAAAACTGGAACACTAGACGTTCTCAGCCTTCCAAACCTGAACCCTCAGTGTGTCCAGAATCGCCTTCAATTGGTGTTGGAGTCATAGGGGGGGGGGCAAAATGGAAAAGTTGTCAAGTGGTGTCTTGGAGCAGTCGTTGTCAGGTCCTCAATCCAATTGAGCCAGGTGGCGGGCACAGAAAGCCCACTTTGTCATCGCTTCAAATGTTGTCCGGACACAATCTGGTGAGTGGACGGAGACAAAGCCTCAGTTTCACAGTCATAGCAGATATCAGCGTGGAAGGCATGGTCTTCTATGCCCAATTTTGTGCAACACCGGCCTTAAACCAGTGAAATAGAGCCTACAACCCTGCTTCAGGCGAACGAAAAGCTGACCAATCAGTATTTATCGAATCAGTCAGAACCAAAGGGTAGAGCCGCGAAATGCTACTACATACAATTCACGGCGCTTGAACACATTGTTGTGGCTACAAGCTATCACTTCGATCCATTGGACATTCAACGATTGTAATCCCCGCTGCTGCAACGATTAGTGCCGAAGAGATTGATTGAACACATTGCAAACATTTGGAAGTTCAGCACGAGTACCTGTCGATATTGGTTGCCCAGTTCAAAGAACGGCCAACGCTGCTCTGCATGCTGACACCTACCGGACCTACCGCCTACGGGTACAAACAACAGCAGAGTGATTGACTATCACGCTGGCTTCTTAATCCTTCACAAGGGACGCAAGCGGCAAGGGCTGCCACTCAGGCTGCGATTGACATGCACAAGAGACTTGTCCTCTCAGCAAACTCGCTGGGTGACAGTCTTAGGATCGCAACTGCAGCCTACTGCGTTGACGGCCTTTCTCCATACCGATCCATTTCGCTTGCCGCTTGAAATGACTTTGAAAGACAGTCACACGTTGCCATATGTTGCCCACTGATGACTTTCAAATGGACATGGCTTGCATGTTGGAGGTTTTGCAATGGTGTCTTGTGTATTTCTGCTCTTAATCAGATGATGGCCACATCCTTTGTGGGCGCCAACAGTAGTGTCAGTTGATCATATTCGAGAATACATTCAAAACATGACACCAATCCTTAGTGCCACTTGCCTGCTATCTGTTGGACTCTGTCAGACACTTTTTGCAAACTTGGGGATGTGTCACGGAAAAAACATGTCATGCTGCGTGTGAGCTGATTGAATGACCCAGTCTTCACTGCACCGATTTTACTTACGTAACTTACATCATCATGATTCTGTCTGATGCGCAAGAGACATCCATAGACATCCATAGAAATCCATCTGCAACTCTGGAAGCTCCTTCCCACTCATGGGCTTAACCACTTTGCTTGCGGTGGCCAGAGCCAGCATTCCACCAACTGAAAAGCCAACGGTGATAATTTCTCCTGTGGCAGGCTGACGAGACAAACTGCCATCAGTGGCACTCCAAACTTCAGCGGACACCGTGGAAGAAATTCTTCTTAGCTAAGATGCTGTAGCGGCAGCTGTTCTGTGAATCCATTGCATTCAGCCCCTGTAGGAAATCCAGCAGAAAGGTCCTGAGCTGTACATGGCCAATGTCTCTGCCAGGCTCCAAGACCTTTCTATAGTACTGTATTCTTTCGTTTCCTTTCAGTCACGCCGGACTTTATCACGAGTCAGCCTGCATCAGCACGGATCTTGTGCTATGTATGATTCAGAATAAAAACAATGTATATATATATAAGAATAATTATTATTAATAATAATTATTATTATCATCATTCTTCTTCTTCTTATTATTATTATCATCATCATTATTATTACTATTATTATTAATTATTATTATTGTTGTTATTATTATTATTATATATTATTATACATATATATATATTATTATTATTATTATTATATATATATTTGTTTAACTTACACAACTTTATATTGTAATAATATACTGTAAAATACTTTATATGACCCGAAGAACACCAGTCCAACTCCCAGCGTCGGATCTGATAGGCCAGTGAACGTCCCGTGCTGCCAACGAGCTGTGCCTGAGGCAGCGGCGAAGTGATGGAAGCTTTCGAGTGTCTTTGCCAAGTGTGAATGATGCTGTACTTAAACAAACTGGTGCCATATGGTGCCATCTTTCAGAAAAGCTATTGGCATAAATTCTTGCTCACTGACTGTCCACAACTCGTATCTACGATTTGTGCGCAAAAGTCTTTGATCCCGTTAGCGCCTGTGCCAGCATTGTGAAAGACGCACCAGTCTTCTGAAGGAGCAATGACGTTGCCTTAAGAAGCGCAAGCATCATGGCAAATTCAAAATCATTCACGGTCATTCGTCATCATGCATGCAACATCGCCGTAGCACTTTGCAGAAATTCATCAATGTAGCCCGCAATAGAGTCCGCATCGCTCATCCCACCTGCATTTCATGATGATGCGAGTGTGGCTGCATTTTCACAGGCAAACCGCAGGGCTTGGAACCTAACAGCAAGCACTTTGCACTTCGATCCTGAGAACATGCCTTTGATGTGTCTTACTGGAAGCTCTGATGGAGAACCCAGTTCTTTGATGCGTGGCTGCGCGGCTCTGTTTGAAACCGCTTGCCTGGTACAAGAATCCACAATCGAGATGCGCTTGGGGCCCTTGGAGGCTCCGGCCACCAAACAGCATACTCCTGGCGCCAAGATGCCACATGATGCAACCACTTTGGTGCATTGCCATAACATGCCATAACTGAGGGACGCGTCTCAAGTTCAAGAATAAGATTCTTCTCTTGCAAGGCTGCAAGGATCTTGGAACAGTCTTGCAACTTGAACAGCTTCACACAAGCCTGGCCTAGCCTATCTCTCAATGCATACTATCAAGAAAACCGTCAGTTGATCCCTGGCTCCTCTTTCTTCTCACGATGTTGATGAATCTCGATGCGGTACCTCTAGGCAACATCTGATGGGTCTGATGGAGACGAGAAAATGACAGGAGAACAAGCAAAGCAGAGGGAAACTGCCGTACGTGGCCGTCAATGCAGTGTGGGTGCCCCGCGGGGCCGCTAAGTGATTTCTGCCGCTTGCCCCGCTTGCCCCGCTTGCTCCGCTTCTAGGGAAAATAAGTGAATCTTCCTCCTTGCCCCGCTTGCCCTGCTTGCCCCGCTTGCCCTACTTGCAAACCGAGGGAAGATCGGTGGTTCTTCCCGCTTGCCCCGCTTGCCCCGCTTGCCCCGCTTGCCCCGCTTGCCCCGCTTGCCCCGCTTGCTTTGGTTTCACCACACAGCAGTATGAAAAAGGAATAGAGGTGGTAACGTGAATGGAATGTTTGGGCGAGTGGGGCGTGTGGGGCGAGTGGGGCGAGTGGGGCGAGTGGGGCGAGTGGGGCGAGTGGGGCGAGTGGGGCGAGTGAGGCGAGTGGGGCGAGTGGAGCGAGGGGGCGAGTGGGGCGAGTGGAGCGGCCGACGGGGATTAAGTGGCGACTCCAAACACCGTTGCAACAATACCAGATTGGATTCTGCAAGTTCCCTTTGTAGAAGACGTGTGCAAGATCTCCTTGACAGGTTCTTTCTAGGCGCTGCTGTGCAAGATCCTTTTGTACAAGGTCTGTATGAGACCAAACAAAGATCGACTATGTTTAAACATGTCCTAGAAAAATTGCGTTGAACATTACATGACACCAATGTGACATTAAGATATTAAGCATCAAGCATCACCGGAAGCAACCTCCAGCCATTCCAGCAATGCGCACCGACGCGCAGTGCACGTGCCCCGCGGGACCACAGACCCGATGGTCACAGTGAGGAGTGGACTATTGTGCCATCTCTATTTGATTGCGCACCAACATCACGCATGCTGGCATCAGCATCTGCTGAATCCCTAAGGTAGAAGCCATTGTCCTGGTGCCACTTAGCATCGGCACCTGCAGACGCAGGAGTCAGCGACATGATCGGTGTGGACAGGACTCCCGTGAGTCTTCTTTAATTCCCCCATGCAGCAGAAAAATTATATCGCAGTCGGAAAGGATGGTAGAAAACAGAAATGGTAGAAAACAGAATAAACAGGTGCAAGTTTCAATTCTTTCTTGGACTTGATCAGGAACAAAATAAAACATGTGTCTTGCTTCAACATCTCGAACGGCTATGTTCAGCGAACAGTGGCTTCACATGCGCCGCACAAACTATTTTGGAGCCGCGGTGTTGGCTGTCCGCTTTGCCTCAAAAAGAGTAGATTGGGCCTTTGTCAATCTCATGCCACCGGCGCACACGATTGAACACTAGAAGGCCAAGCAGACTGTTTTGAATGTGGCTTTGGACACGATGATGAACCACTATGTAAGATCTTCACACCACAATGTCTTGTCATGAAAATGGGTGGGTTGATTGAAATTGACGCACAATATGTTGCAGCCACCATACCGTCTTGATTGAAAGCATTCACCTCGTAGGGTCAGGAACACGCTCGGGGAATCGCACCATTATTGACGCGTATCTTTGGAAACAAGACTTATATACAACAAGTGCTTTGGAGCACATTGTCACTCTTTTTTGGGCTGACAGTTTAGACATGGGACCGTGCAAGACCTCGTATTTCTGGAATCCTACTTGAAATCATTGGCACTCAGTTGCAGCTTGGCAATCATGTCTTGAGCTTCCGAATTAGTCAAAAGGCCTTCCCAGGCACATGTCTGGTAGTACAGGACAGCGTGGCCACCTGGCGGGCCTCGTGGCTCGCTCTTTAGCGTGGCCTCCTTGCTCTTGGCGCTTTTCTTGTCCTTAAGTTTGGGCGCCTGTTCTTCCACTTCCTTCTTGTCAACCTCTTGCAAGATGCCAACTTTCAAGAGGTCTTTGACTGCTGCCAAGACGTACTTTGCTGGTTTTTCCTCTTTCTCCTTCTGAAAGTGGTACTTCAGAACAGAGCGAATGTGCGCAGTGGAGGTTGGACCAGCACATCGAGGATTGGACAGAATGAACTCGCTGCAATTTCATCTTGGCATCCAAATCTGCAAGTCCTGGGGTCTTGACATCTGGCACGGCTTTGGGGCCTACCAAGGCTTGGACTTGCTTGGAGCGATAGAAGGCAAACCACAAGCACATTTGGCGACGCCAGATATGCAAGGCATGTCACAAATCGAAGACGGTCATCTCAACGGCAAACTCATCTATGATCCTATCAAGGGCCAACGCGCAGCGGGCCTCAGAATACTGCCTGCAACGCATGGCTGCATTAGCGTACCAAGCCACATCTGTGTCAGCATAGCGTAGCTTCTGTTAGATTGGTTCTTCTACATTCTCGTGATTCTCGTGAAAGAAGTCGGAGATTCCCTGCAAAGCCTTCCTGAGCACGGGCAAGGCGAACTTGTCAAAATAGTGGTCTTTGTCCTGGTTGCTTGCCACGCGCCCCATCCAACCAAAGAAGTCAATCAGGAACTCTTTGCTGGACTGGCTCTGCTGATCAGGGTCACTTGTCACTGGCCTTGTTTGCCACGTCGCATGGATTCTCTTGGAAAACATGCTTGCAGTCGGCTGGAGCACATACTCACAAAGCGACACCAGTCCATACACTTGGGTGTAATGACTCAGCGCCGTGGCACCATCTCCAGTGACTGTCTTGTCATCTTCGCAGTTCAGCCAAGTGCACATCTTTTCTTTGTTGCCGTAATGCAGACCTGAGTGTCGGGTCTCCCTCCCGGATGTCACGGCATATTGTTGTGGCAATCTCATCCGAAATGATGCCAGCTCGGGCATATTCTTTGATAGAAGCACGAATACCCTTGATGGTGGCATCCGTGCATGTGGCGCCACCTGCCTTGATGACAGCAGGGACATCTGCATGGGAAAGAAGCTTTTTGCTGGTAAAATCCTTCAAAGAACTCTTGCGCATGCTGGGGTCACCAGCGCAAACAATCTAGACTACGCAGCCACGTCGGTGCTCCTCATCAGGCTGCAATCGAAGCCGCGTGCCTGCATGGATGCTCCATCCAACCAATGTTGCTGAGGATAGGCGCCATGAATGTCTCAGGCTCCCAACCTTCCTTGCGGGCAATGGTTTTCAAGCTGACTTCGAAAGGCACGGGCAGCACTTCTCGAGTTCTGAAGGCAAAGTCTGATGCCACAGCGTGGTGGTCCCTGGGGTCTTTCAAGGCTGCATTCAGAACGGTTTGATAAGAAGCCTCTGGGCTTCCAAGCCCTTGATATGTGCTCTTGGTGTGAAGCAACGAAAGGCTTTGTGCTTCATCCCTGCAAGCCAAGTACTCCGACATGGCGTCGTGCATAGGATCCTTCACCGTGGTAGATGCCTTGCTGGTCCGACTCAGGTCCGTAGATGTCAATCCCAAAGCTTGGAATGGACAAGCGGGCTGCTTCACTTCCACCCTGTGTGAAGGGAGGGCTTTCTGGGCTTGGGGACCTTTGGGTGGGCGGCACTGGGCTGCGTTGTCCTCTGGTCTTTCTTTTTACCCCCTCAGCCACAGCCTCTACTTCCATTGCTGCCTCAATCTCCATCTCTTGCAAAGCGGCATCATCAGCCTCTTCCTGGGAATCTTCATTCTGAAGACAGAATGGGCAGTCATGCATAGGGCAGCCCTGCTTTAATCGGTATTGCTGCAAGCAATCCGCGTGGCACACGTGCGAGCAAGAGTCTCGGCTCGGGGAGCACAAGTGTTTTTCCGCATCGTCTGCGAAACCATCTCCACAAACTTCACACGTGGCCATGTCTAGGAAGCTAACTCCTACAACTTGAACTTGATGGCGCGGCTTGGGTACCGGAGAGCACTTGTCAATGCGTGGTATCATGGTCATATTTGTCGGATTTGCCTTTGCAGTCCCAAGCGTGATATCGACTCCATGCAACCAAACTGGCTCTCATGCTGCGCTGCGTGGACAGCCGGAACAATGTGAAAATGTTCACATGCCCTCCACATCTCTCAGTTTCAACACTTCTGCAGCGCGCAGCGAATTTTTTAACCTCGCGACATTATCAAAAACTGCTTGGCCTAGTGTACAAAAGGACTGCTTTCTGGAAGTTTCTTGCGATTGAGAGCACAATATCGTCCATGCCATTGAGACCCACAGGTCGCAGTGGACGAAGCCAGCGCGGCGCTAATCAGGTACGGATAATTTGTGGTCTGCGGCCTGCAGCGTCTGCAAACAAGATTCTTGCAACGCTTGAACCCGAGCCTCAGTCCAATGAAATCTTGGTTTTGAAAACAACTCCCAAGCCCATAGCGGAATGTCTGGCGGCAAATTTTCAGGTGGACGTTCTTGATCAACTTGACTGTACAGGTGCCAGTAGACAAGCAAGAGACGAACATTTTGCTCATCCAGCGCCCGCGGCAATGCAAGGTCAACTTCAACACCCGCAATGGGGCTCTAATGCACCTGAACGCCAGCGTCTATGTACATACGTCTGGTGGAGCATGCTGCGGGGAGATGACATCCTCCTCGTCAGAGGAAACTATAACGAGCCCATCATCTCCGTGTAAATCAGGCTTGTAGAGCAAGCGAATCCGCTGCACATCTGCCCGGCCGCTGCCATCTCCAGACCGCCTTGGAGGGTCAAATTCCAGAGCATCCAGCTGCAACCAGGTGTCAGCACATTCAAAGCATACATTCTCTGTGAAGCCAAAGGCTGCAGCTAAGGTCACACCCTCCTGCCAAGGGAGCCACGCACCAAACGGAGCCATGGATCGCACACCACAATAAAAATTGCCAGGCCAAATTCCATACCCAGCATCACCGGGGGGAAGCATCTTGCGGCGTCAGCAGAAAGGGCGCTGCGTTGCCATTAACATAGGGCTAGAGGCTTTAAAAGGGTGACTCTGATGCTGCTTGTGTGTGTGTGTGATTGTGTTGCATTAATAGGTTCAATGACTCAATGATATACTGTCCTGACATTGCCCGGCTCCGAGAACACAGGTAGACAGAACTAATTCAGTCGACCCGAGTTTTCAACCAAAACAAAGGCAACAGAGGCACATATAGGCGAATAGCTGGCAACAGTCAGATCATGCAGTGCAGCAGTGGACATCCGGTATGGGGAACCGACGAGCAGATCATAGCAGATCAATATTTCTCTGCCGTGCTTCACAAACTTGTCCGATCTGTCCAAATCTGTCCAAGCAAGAACAAAGCAAGAAAGAAGCGATTTCTTATCACCTGTGCTGCAGCAATACGGTCCTGTAGATCTTCAACCACCGACTTCAATAGAGGATGATGGCCTCTTCAAGCTCAAGGAAAAGACCTGGCTCAGAGAGCACAGGTGGAACATCTTCTGCCACCCTTGGTTTCAAGGACAACCGCTGCAGGATGTCTTTGTGATCAGCAATGAGGCATGGGGCATCTGGACTCGCTGCACTTACCTTGCGCTGTAGCGCCAACTGGTCATGCAGCGGATCTCCGCATACGATGGTTGGAGACACGCCTCCACCTCTTGCTCCTTGGGGTACTTGTTTTTGTAAAATGCATCAAGCAGCAATCGCTGCTTTCTGAAACTGTCCGTGGCGTGAGCTACTGGGGCTGCCTCAGCTAAGGACAGGCCTGATGCCAGCCTGTCCTGTTTCAGGTTGGTTACCACAGCATCCAGATCAGGTTGCAAGTCGACCCAGTCTTCTGTTTCAGCTGCTGTTACAGGCTGAAACAAGGCCCCGTCTACCGTGACCCAAGCTAGGAGCACCGTATATGGGTGTGTTTTCTGACTTGCTTCATCATACATTGTAATCCTTTTTGCTACATCCTGGTTTCCATCTCCTCTGATCGCTGAACCACTGTACACATTGATGAGCCGCTGCATCTCGCGTGAAGCTGCCTTGGTGTAATCTTCCAATGCTGCCATGAGAATGGAGCGGATGGATACAGATTTGGGCACTGCACTGCAAAATTCTTTCATGCGCCCAGCTACATTGAGGGAAAGAGCATTGCCACAGATTTGCTCCACCAAAGCCCGCCTCGTTGCCCTAGAGTTGAGGCGGTCGCAGAACAGCTGCACCAAATGGAGCAGGAATCGCCGTGTCAGCAAAACAGGGGCTTGCTTCTTCACGTAGTGCACCAGCAGGGCAGGTCAGGATAGGCTGCAACAACATCATGTGTCTCCACGGTGCAGTTGTCGAAGATGCGCAAGTGCGCGCACGTATGGCAGCGATGGCGGCGACCATCCACTTGCACTGGCAATGGCAGGTCCAGAATCCAAAAGGAACGGCTCTCATCTGCGCGTGGGGCCGCGTGATGGGTAATACCTGAAGCAGCTCGTTCGGCCAGGTGCGCCTGCAAACGTGGCAGAACGGATCGCACCGAGTGATCAACTGTGCATGAAGTGGCCAAACCTAGCTCTGCATTGCCAGCCTGCCAGAGAGCTGCCAAAGCTGCATTCTCGCGCAAAGCTCTGCCTTGATCTCCTTGTGTTTCCCCCGGTTGCTTCTGGAACAGCAAGCCTAGGCATGCAAGGCTACATAAAAACAATCTGTTGCGGGTCTCTCTTTAAAGGATGGCAACATGTTACAAAAAATCATCGAGGCCAAGCCACTCGCTCCACGGCGATCATTCGCACAGTTGGCAACCTGGAAATGTAAGCCAACATCTTTGAGCTCACTCCATCTGCATGTGCGGGTCTCTGTGTATTTGGCTTTGAGGACGGTTCGTCCTTGAAAAGTTGCCTGCTTCAATGGAACCACATCAGCCAAAGTAATTTTTCTGCTTGTCCATACACTCAGAATGAACACCGGCTGATCGTCCCGGAAAGCAAAGAGACCTCCTCTGGGCTGCAACTGTGTGACTTTGGCAGCACAGATCTTCAGGAAATGCACTACCATCAGTGTTGTCAGCAGCTCCAACGTCCTTCCTGCTGCCAGCCGTTGGGCAAGACTGCAACGGTCAGGTCCCCTCTGCGGGCTTGTGCTGGCCTGCAAGGCTTCTGATGCTGGTGCTTTTGCCAACTTCGGCTTTTGTGAATCACCTTCCCTAGGCACACCATCCCAACCACGCAACTTTTGGACAAAGAAGCTTCCTCTGGCGCATCCGGCCATGTCTGGCGCAGGGCGGCCAAACATTCGGGGGGCAAGCTGTTGATTGACTAACGGCCAACGTGAAAATAGTACCAGTCAGATGCCATCCGCCTCTTCCGAGATTCTATACGTTTGGAACCTCGCAGCATAGCTAAGGCAACCTGCGGCCCCTGAATGGTGAAGGCTCGCCGAGTCGCTTGTGCTTCGTCGGCCACGGCTTCAAAGCAGAGCTACAAGGTTGTAAATAACAATGATGATCTTGTTGACAGCATGAACACGTACATCTACATATCAGCTCAATGTCACGATGTCTACGTCAATCACCCGGCTCGGAGAGCACAGGTTGACAATACGTGCCTAAATTTGAGCCCAACGGATGAAGATAGGCGCAGACAAGCAAATGCTACACCACACTGTAGTTAAAAAGCATGAGGTTCTCTGAGCATGCAGGGCAGCTGCAGCAGACAGTGCATCTGAGGAATTGGGAGGATGTCCCGACTATTTCGACCACTAGATTACCATTGCGCCCAGCTTCCCATCGCAAATTTTTACACCATAGCAGGCTGTGCCGCAGACCTGTTTGTCTATACCATATGTCCAAGTTTGTGAAGATGTCTAATTTTGCCGCAGCTGCAGTAGCAACATTAATGGCCACTGCAACTAGAAAGTGGCAAACGCAGATTGCACTGCGGAGCTGTCCCCGCCTCCGTCCTGCGCTCCCCATGTAACAATGGATCCATTGTAGCGCACTGCTGCAAACGCTTTGGCAGACCCATGTAACTTGACATCCGTCAGCATTGGCAAAGAACCCTTTCAAAGAGGGTGTGACTTGCCGGACTTTCTCGTATCACAGAACTATCGCCTCGCAAGGTGGCCTTTCCCCAGGTGACAAGCGACCCTTCCTCCGTGACAGCTGCAAATGCATAAGGCCCTGAACATTCACAATGCCTTGAAGTCGGTCTTGGACCATCGAGCTGTCTCCTCCATTACTATAGGGTCTCCCCAAGCAACCACGGACCCATCCAACACAATGGCAGCGAATGCAGTATGCGTGCAGTGAATCTGCGTCACTCCCTTCAGTTTGCCCTATCTCCGCCACACGACGGATCACCCCAGGTGACGACAGACCCATCATGACGAAGGGCGGCAAATGTAATCATAGTTGGAAGGCAGCAGGCCAAGTAGACACTGCGACCCAAGAAATTCAAGAACCTTAGTTGCTGCGATATCTTCGATCCAAACACACGCTCTCGGACACAGCCCAAGTGGGTCAAGATCGCAGCATCAACCTGTTCATTCCGGCCTGTTGGCCAACCTAGCACTCTCTGCAAAAGATCATGCGGGGGCGACGTTCGGGTCGCAGCAAAGGCTGGGCAGTCCCAGGCCAAGTGATCCCATGTTGGCACATTGCCAGACGCACACCACTTGCAAGGAGCTGGTGCGGTGTTGGGGTCTCGAATCCTATCTAAACGGGCATCTGAAACAACGGCACCAATCAAGCAAGCACGTGAGTGAGTGTTGGAAGACTGGTATGTTTGGCGCGTGAGTTTGGCCCGGGCCTCTTGATAAACACTTCCTTGTACAGCAGTGGCATCACGACGGCCACTTGACAAGAACTGTTGAAACTGTTGTCTGCGCCACGCTTCACGCAAAGCATGGTGTTCTCTCTGTTTGGTGTTTTCATCAATGGGTTGTGTCCAATCAAGCCGGAATTGAATGTCCGGGTGAATCCATGTCCATGCGGCCTCTTCGTGCCAATTCAAACTTTGGAGCCAGCTACGGACCGTGCCGAGCCATGTACCTCTGGTAGCAGCATTGGGCCAACGCCGTGGGTTTTCACGCACAATAGGAGCCAAGTGAATATAAGCTCCGAAACCTGCAGCAAAATTTAAGTTCAGCCTATGACCTGAGAGCATGTAAAACAAATTGGGGGAGCCAGCAATATGGCTGCCACCAGTCGTTTTTCGAATGCAAGTGGACAAAGGTTTGGCAGAGAGGGGTTTGAGCCAAGCCCCCCATGCAGCTTTTGTAATTGCCAAAGAATTGACCAAGAAAGCTTTAAGACTGGCTGTAACAGGCAGAAGTCCAATTCTTTCGACCCTCAAGCGGGCATCTTGCAGCCTCGCATCTTGAGAAGGCTTGTGCGCAGCTCCTAACCGTGCCGTAAAATCAACCCCTAGAACTCTAGCACCTTGCACAATGTGAGTTTCGTCGAAACCCGCGGCAATCAATCTGGGCTTAAAGGCAGCTTGCCGAGCCACGATTTGAATTTTTTCTTCGTTCTCTTTCAAACCCACCTTCGGTGAGAGCTGTTTCCAGGTGTCCCACAACTGGGCCGCTAGCTCGGGCGTTTTAGCCACCATGTTTCGGTCATCCAAAAAGGTGCCAAAGTGTGTGGTTCAGGCCTTGCTTGCAACACCCGGCCTGTGAGGCCAGTGAGGACTGCAAGAAGAGTCAAAGGGCTGATGGCGTCTCCCTGAGGGATCGAAGTGTCGACCTGCACTGGCTGCGGCAGGCAATCTCTTCTGAAACACAACCACCTTTCCTGGCTCCAAACTGAGGTAAGAGCAAAGAGGATTTCCTTGGGGCAACCTAGATACTCAAGGCATTTAATTCCAATTCGGGGATCAACGGTGTCGAAACATTTAGAAAAATCTAAAGAAAGGAGGACCCCGCCCTGTCTCTTTTCAAAGTCTTGAAGCAGCCGATCAACGGCATGAGCAACACTTTTCCCCTGGATGCCGCCACAGGCTGAGGAGTGGACCCAGCTCGTGACCCAAGCTCGCGTCTGCGGTCTGCGCGTCCACGCAGAGGCAATGGCGCGCCAGATGACGCTCTGAATCGCAATTGGCCGCAAATCTTTGGCTGGCAACGCGTGATCCGTGTCACGCAACTTAGCGTTTGGCTTTTGGAGCAAAATTTGCCGAATACTTTTCCAAACCGTGGGAACCTCACTTCTCGAGAACCATCTGTTCAACAACTCAACCAGGATGACCCAAGCTTCTTTGGGCCAGGCTGCAATTTCGTCACCTGACCACCCATCGCATCCGGCGGCTGTGCCACGCAGCCTAGAGGCTTGGCTGAAGAGTTCCTCAGCAGTGAGAGGGGTCCAAGCTAGGGGTGAAGGTTGGGGAACACCAAGTTTCCAGAAATCAACTGCTTCTTCAGGGTCGGGCCGGTCCCGTTCCCAAATTTTTTGCCAAAAAGAAAGAACAGCCTTTAAGGATTCATGATCAGAAGAGGTTGCTTTTCCTTGTTTATAACCATCGTAAACAGAAGTGACAGGCAATGTGTTGCATTTCTTGACCCACCGACCTGCGTCTTTGCAACTGGACCTCATACGCTCGCGCCAAGCTTGGAGCTGCTCTGTTTGAGTGCTTTGGACATGGCTACGCAATTCTTGCTGTGCCCATTCCCTGGCTTCACCTAAGCTTTGCAAGCCTTCTCTGACAACAAAAGGATGAGAGAAGATACGACGGATCAGGATGGCCGGTGGCTGGCGGCCACGGCTTTGCTGGTTTTGGGCTTCAGCAATACGGCCCAAAAGCTTGCGCAGCCGGAGTTCTTTGAAAGTCGCTTGCTGGGCGATGCGAAAGGTACGAGCATTCGCTGCTTCAACTTGAAACTCTGAACCTTTGTTTCTACTCCGGCTTGGCCTTGGAACAGTAGCCCCGCAGGTTTCCAGGGCAGAGAGGTGTGCTCTCTCCGCAATGTGACAAAAATCACTCCATTCTTGGTTGGTATTAGAAACTGGAGGGACCGTGACTTCCGACCACGGAGTTTTTAAAGCATTTTTCCATTCTTGCAAAGAAACATTTGGCGGCGCCGTCCATTTCCTCGTTTGAACTGCCTTAAAGGACCAAACATGGCTTTGGCTATATTGCAGAGAAAAACAAACGGGCTTATGGTCGGAAAACCAAACATCTTCAAATCGCACCTTGTCAATTGTTAGCAAGTGCGAAGCCCAAATCCAATCAATACACCGGGTACCAGACCACCGCGTGGGCTGTGGGACATCATTCTGATTGCAAACCGCACAAGTGCCGCCAAATCCGCTTATGTGGTTCCACCTTTCCCCAAAACAAGGTTCCTCGTTAAAGTCACCCACAATAACCAAAGGGGTGTGTTCACCAGTTGCTCCAACCCATTCATCCAAAGTGGAAGCAATGTCGCATGCCGCTGAGTTAGGCGCTAAATAGGCACCTATGAGGATGGCGTGGTCGAGCTGGAGCATGACCGCTTGACCTTCGGCACGGGTGTGAGTTCTGAGGAGGTGTGCAGATTATCAAACCTTACAAAAATTCCTACCCCACCGTGGGTCGGAGGGCAAGCAAACCAAGATCTATAACCATTTCGGAGCATAAAGTCAGCCAAGTCAGCTTGCTTAGCCGTGTTCATGCAAACTTCTTGTACCACCACCACAGGCGGGCGATGTTTAGTTGCCCATCGGGCCGCCGCCCAGCAGTTGGAGGCCCCACCAACATTAATAGACATGAACTGCATCTGCTGGCTGCGTCCTGATGGCCCTGGATGCGGGTGCACGTCACCATCCTGGACAACATCTTTGAACCAAGAGCATTTCTGGGCAGGTGGGACCCCGTTGCGCCCCCCTTTCGAAATCAAGTTCTTTTCCATGAGCTCCAATTCCTTGTGCGTGACTTTCCAAGTGGGCACAAGAAACTCAATGAGCTTTGGGTTTTGGCACCTGTGTCTCGCCCTGGGCAGCTGCAGTCACGCTTCTCACATCATAGAGCTGCTGCCGTACCATTGCATTGTCAGCAACCATCTTCGGCAAGCCCCAGGTAACAACAGATCCGTATGATGTCACCGCGGCAAAAGCGCGGCCGCTGGCAACGATCTGCACCACTTTGCGCAGGCGCTTGCACACACCAGAGCTGTCGGAGCCGTAGGCAGGATGCCCCCATGTCACTACACGGTCATTGTGACACCACAGAGCAAAGGCTTTCCAGGTTGAAGCGAGACAAGGGAAACGCGCGACACATGTAACGCAGTGTGCGCTTGCAGCCGAAGGAATCATACCATCGACCCGCAACACCGCACCTCGCGCGTCCAGGATGACCAAGAACTGTTGATCGAAGCATCGCTGCAAAATCTCTTTGAGTTCCTGAACCTTGGCTGATACTGCTAGCGTGACAGTCTGCTGTTTCCCACTGGGCAGTACCGCAGTTATGTCTTGCGTTTCCATGGCGGCCAATGCAGCGAATGTATTTGTTTAAGCCAATTTCCCGGCACAGGTGGACAACAGTAGCTCAGGTGATCAAACTTGAGCGCAACGGGAGCGACAGTTGCAAATAGGCACAGTCAACATGGCACTGGCAATTTTGATGCAAACAAGGAAACCATGATGCAGCGCAGCTGCTGCAAGGACTGCGAACCAGGAAAATCGAGAAAAACAATTGAAAATAATGAGAAGGTGTTTGACGCAAACAAGGACACCATGGTGCAGTACAGCTGCAGCGCGGTCTGCGAACCTGGAAAATTGGGAAAAAATCGAAAATCAGGTGAGTGGTTTTGAAGTAATGGCAGCATGCAGCATGACACAGACCACAACCAAGCCAGCCGGCTTTTTCTGCGCTTTTCGAACGAAGCTGAATCGTTTCCTGGCCCTTGAGACAGCTGATCTGAAATCATCGGGGAGCAGCTAAAGCCCCCAGGATTAATCAAAGGTATATTCCCAAGCCATGCATGGCCGTGGAAGCAAGTGCTGGCAAAGTTCCACAGTAGCCCAGCGACTACCAGAAGTTGGCAACTTCACAAAAGCTTGACAAGATGCGCGCTGGTCCGGCGATGGATGCGTGCTCTCAGGAATGAGCAAGTTTCACTGACCCGACTCTGTGAGATTCTCTTGAGCCGAAAAGTGCGCAGCGTCTAAAGCTGACATGACTCAAAACGAAATCTTTCGGAAACATCTGAAACAAGCAACAAGATTCGAAATCAAGGTTCTAAAGTTCACGTTATCTCTGAATACCAATCCTGCCCGCAAAGACACAATCACTCCACCAAATTCAACCCCGGCCTCGGGCATGAGCGTGAAGATAAACTGCAAAAAAAAGACTCCAAATAGGGCAGTCGTGGTAACGGTACAGATGATGAATTTCTGTCGCCGGGAGATGAGTTCCTGACATCTCGCTGTTGACTTCAAGATGTCCCAATCACAAACAGAATCTGCAATCCACAGCTCAAGACATTATATACACCAGCACACTTTGCGTCGCTACTTACTGGCTTGGTTCGAACCACTATACCAAATCTCTATATTTCCATACGGCCCACTGCCTAACCAAGTACGGGTTATAACATACATCCTTGTGATTGTACTTTTGTATGCTCGAGATACCATCGACAGCCCGGCTCAGAGAGCACAGGTAAGCCAAGGGCCGCTAATCTTGACAGTGGCAAGTGGCACCACCAGATAGAGCCAATGTTTGCAAGTTCAATCACATTGGGAAACATGCATCTGGAAACACACAGACCCGCAAGAATGCCAGATAGGATGTCAGAATGTATGCCACATAGACTCCCATAAAAAATGCCAGATAGAATGTCAGGGAATATGTCAGATGAAATCTCAGACAGAATGCCAGATAGAATATCAGATAGAATGCCAGAATGCCCGATAGAATCTCAATATATATATATATGTCAACCAGAATGCCAGTTGACCGGGGCCACTCGAGGAAAGTAATTTTGACTATTCTCGTTTATCAGGTGGGAGCTCCAATTTGCGCAAAATGAGGCCTGCCAGTGTATATCGCGTGCCCGCTTGCCCCGCTTGCCCCCTTGCCCAGCTTGCCCCGCTTGCCCCGCTTGCCCCGCTTGCCCGGCTTGCCCCGCTTGCCCCGCTTGCCCCGCTTGCCCCGCTTGCCCCGCTTGCCCCCGTCAAGTGGGGGGGAGTGGGGCGAGTCGGGCGAGTGGGGCGAGTCGGGCGAGTAGGGCGAGTGGGGCGAGTAGGGCGAGTGGGGTCGAGTAGGGCGAGTGGGGCGAGTGGCCAAAGTCAATTAATTTCCCTACCAAGGCAAGTGGGGCGAGTGGGGCGAGTGGCGGATTTCAATTAATTTGCTAGCCCAGGGCAAGTAGGGCGAGTGGGGCGAGTGGGGCGAGTGGCGGATTTCAATTAGTGTTCCTCGTGGGCGCCCGCAATGTGATGTTTCAACCAGATTTATCCAACAGTAACCCATCATTCTTTCAATCTCAATGAACCAAAGTGTCATGGAATCCTATCAATCGCAGAGACCACCAGAAAGCTGCCAACCCCACAGAGCTGGACCTTGCTGATGTCTTCCGAAACATGCACCACCGAAGCCTGGAACAATGAGATTGTCAAGCACCAGAATCAAAGCCGATCATAGCCGATGGTCAAACAACCACGAGCCTTACGATGCGTGAGAGTGACGTTACCCAAAATCTGTTTTGTCAGCTGAGTTGGCCGGAATCCTTCGAGGATGTGCAAAAAATGGCAGATTCCTTGAGAAGACTGTAGAACATCAAAGCCACATTGTTCAACTTGTAGCTGTTGCCAAATCAACATCTGCCGCTCGCCAGGATGAGGCTTACCCCAGCACCTCTGCCAAACTTTCCAGCCACGAAGCATGGCTTCCAACTTGGCGGGGGGAGGGAAGCAACAAGAAAATATGGAGAAGTGAAGACTCTGCCCTGGAGACCGCGAACCCATGTAATAATGACTGTAGCAATAGTAGCAGCTGTAGTAGTGGCGTGTCACGCTGCAGACATTCCACCGAGGTGCCCATGCGACTCTCGATCCCCCTTTGCTATCTGTACTCTATATGTGGCAGAGGAACCAGTCTTCTGCCTCCTTATGCAAGCAATCCCAGGAAATATATGGAAATGTGCCAAAAGTATCCAAAAGTCAGAAGGTGGTCATCAATCAGTGCATCAAGCTCGCACTGCAGCCTTTTTTGCCTTGTCATCCGTCTCCAACATCTGCATGGGCAGAGCCTTGCCGATCCCAGCCACTGTACACGTGTTGGGCTGTGATGAAACGCTGGCATCCAGGTCAACTGGAGGACAAGTCCGGCATCTGGGGCAAGGGATGCACACAGCTGTGACTTCTCGGGTTCATTGCCCTCGGTTCAAGTTCAAAGATGTAGCTCGAGATAGCTCGAGTGGCTTAGAGGCTTAATGGCAAGTCAGGGATTGAAAGGATGGAAGGATTGATGGAATATATGGAATGCAGATGCATCACCGGAAATCCATCTGTAAAGTGGCTTAGAGGCTTAATGGCAAGTCAGGGATTGAAAGGATGGAAGGATTGATGGAATATATGGAA
The DNA here is from genome assembly GCA_947184155.2 of Cladocopium goreaui. Lineage (NCBI taxonomy): Eukaryota > Dinophyceae > Suessiales > Symbiodiniaceae > Cladocopium > Cladocopium goreaui. Next base: position 63,326 of record CAMXCT020002592.1, read on the forward strand.
TGCAGATGCATCACCGGAAATCCATCTGTAAAGTGGCTTAGAGGCTTAATGGCAAGTCAGGGATTGAAAGGATGGAAGGATTGATGGAATATATGGAATGCAGATGCATCACCGGAAATCCATCTGTAACCTTAAAGCACGTGGATACCGCACACAAATAAACAAGAATAGATCATATCATACCATCAGACTACTCGTGGATTCCATGTTCTCTGTTGCTTTTGGTAAATCCAATGGGTTGACAAATGTTCAAACCCTCTGTTGTTTCCTCGGACATTAGACATTGCCAGTCAAGCATCCACATCCCACGCTCAGAATGTGAACATGTGTGGTAGTTCGCACTCTTCCTTCCAACACCCTCAAATGCTCCTTCCAATTCTACTTGGAATTCACCAGATTACATTGAATTGAATCCACTATCTTTCTCCATATGCAAACAAACATGACACTTGGGTATATGATGATATATGATGATATATGATGATATATGATGATATATGATGATATATGGTGATATGTTATTCTATATGGATATACATATGTATATATATATATATAATCATAATATATGATATGGGTCATTGTGAGTGTGCCCACACTATCCTCATCTATCCTCCATATAAGTAGCATTTTTGCCCGTTGGCGATGCCAAAAACCCTCCAAGTCTCTGCTGCTGCGAGAGGTGCGCTTGGCCGCTGAGACGGAAACCTGGATGGGATGCTCCCCACAGGCCCCAACCCGCCGGTCATTTTCCATCATCTGCAAGTCTTTCAGAAAGATGTTATGATTAAAGAATATTAAAGATGATAAAAAATGGTTAGAAGTTCGAAATGGTTGGAAATGATTGGAAATGCTTGAAAATGATGAAAAAAGAAATTCAAGATGGTTGATGCTTCATGATGTTTCTTAACATCTCCAAGCTACCCAGCTTCAAATGGCCATGTCTTGGCACCATCATGGAGGCAGCATCCAGCGGAAACCATCGCACCATGGCTCCATCTTTGGTCCTAAGCTCTCCAGGTACAGCATCAACTCGCTCCACCTGACTACATATGTATATATATAATTATATATATATATGCGTGTGTATATATATATTGTTTAATACTGATATATAATATCTGACAAAAATGGCCAGTAACTAGACATGCACCATGGACCAAAACTTCCAGTCTTTCAGCTGCAGTCCAAGCCACCGCCGGCTTTCCGCCAAGATCCTGTGCACATGGGCGCGACAATGATGAAAGTACTCCGATGGAGACCCACCACGAATGGCTATCGTGGCTCGTTGCCAGTTGCATGGAAATTATGAGGTTTGAACGCTGTGTCTGATCATTTTTGGACATACCATAGGACCATAGGTGCACGAAGTCCGCAGCCAAGCAGCTGGCTTAGCGGGACCAGGACCTGCCCAGAAAATTTGCATGCGCTCAACTGGCTCAACCCTCTTGATCTGTTGGTGTGACGTCAATTTATTCGCACCTCACCACCTCGGCACCTCACCACCTCGGCCTATCTCTCAACCCTCAATAACCCTCACAGCGCCCCCACGGAGATCAATTCAAAACACTGTCTCTCCCCACACCCTCGATACCAGCAAAAATATGCAAAAATTGCATTCCAGTCCAATCTTCACACGCCTCACATTGATTTTGCTCTGTTTCATCGACACACCCGTGGCTTGTTTGGAAGATCATTTTGCATTGCCAGGTGTGCTGGTTGCAAGTGACCAACCCAATCGCGTGGCGCCTGGCCAAGCAATCCATCGCATTTGGTCGACATCATGTGCCGAGCCTGGCAACCCTTGAGGATCGTTGAGGTATTAAACCTGGTCTCACTGGGGATTTCTTACAGTATCACAGTGGGCACTTGCACTGTGCCGTTCAAAAGTCTTCTGTCTGGCTCATTGCTCCAATATGTTCCAAGTTCCAATATGTGTTGAGGAAATCGGCACCAGGAATTCACATGCTGCTATTGCATGGAAGTTTAAGCCTTGCGGTGGAAGCATCGGATTCGGACCAAAGAGCTTGTCGAAGTTGCTGGACCCAAGCAGAACCTCCTGAGTTTCTAGCAGCTCCAGTTTCTATACCACTCCATCCAGTTTTCATGTTTTCATGATGTTTCCTTGAACCCTATTATCAACATTTATATATCAACATTTATCAACTGTCATCAACTCATGTCCCTGCTACCTCTCAGCAAAGCCAGCTACCAGCCTCTGCTCCTCCCAGCTCCATCCAGCTCCCATTCCAAGCATCTGATCCCACCAGGGCGATTTTGTCCACATCCGCAGCGGGGCCAAGGCAACATCCGCCACCTGTCCCTGTGGGGTCTGCGGGTTCTTTAGCTCCAGGCGCACCAGGACGTTGCAGTACTGATCCTGCTCTCGAACTAGGCCCCGGCCACAAATCAGGTGCACATGCACGAAGCCTCAGCGTTGAATTAAGCTCTCAAATGAGGTCATCCTGAGGGAAAAAAGGCAGATGGAATACTGAATACTTACCACCCTGAGATCCCTGAGTTTAAATATAGCAACAGCTGCAAGTTGAAACTGCCTGCAAAGCCTTTTGCACTGGCGTTTTTAATCAACCACATTGGTCGAGTCACATCTACTCAAAGATGGTTGTCGTGGCAGCGTGGTCGGGATGCAAGGCATCACATTCGTAAGGCCTCAGCGAAATACGCTACCGGAACGCTGCCACCAAAGCGTGTCCTGTCCAGATCTTTCACATTCTTTCACAATCAACATCAATCAACCACATCTCACTGCTGTTCTCGCCGCCAAAAAGGCTGCATGCTGCAGCTATTCCAAGCTCGTTTGAGTCAAGCTTCAGTATTTGGCATCCAGAGCCAGCTCAAAGGCTTTGGCGCCCATGATGACAGAAGCATCCCAAGCACCAAAGCCAACCGCAAAAAGTGCCTTGGAAGGTGGAGGATAGATGGAGGGAGGCTCAGCCGGTCCGGGGTTTTCCGACACTTCAAGGGCACGGGATCTATATGTATATCTTATAGATCATTTGTAAATATATGTACGGTATATGATATGTATGTGTGTGTGTGCACATGTATCTCCTCATTGATTTATACCTATTTTGTTACTCGTCTATTTTACATCGGTCTGTACATAATACTGTCCTCTGCCCTACCATGCCGGTACTGTGTGAACTGCTTCCAAGCTATCCACGGCACTGTTTTAAGCAGATTTCGCGGAGAGCTTTCCAGGACGCGTGGCAACAGCTGCGCGATGAGCACCCACACCTGGCAATATCATGAAGAAACCACACCCAAAATCGTCAATGCCTCCCTGGATACAATCTTGGAAAACTTGATGCACTGCAACGGCAACTCCAATTGCCTTCAAAGTCTGATGTCATTGTCGTCTCAACATATGCAACCCAGTCTTACACTGCCAGCGCCAACCATCCTCAACCATGGCCAGGCCAACCAGTTCTCCGAGGTAGACACCTTTCACCCCATCACCATGACCATCACGGCGAGGGTCGCGTTTGGATAAGGTCTCCCAGGGGAAGGCCAGAGCAGCAACCTCCATCCGAGTGTCCTGGCATCTGCGAAGAAACAGCATAACAAGGAAGATATGATATGTGCAGCCAAAGGGTAAAAACTTGATAACAAATTGATAATCGACACAGTAATAATTGTGTAGAGGTGAAAGGTTGGCATCTCGAACGTCTGAAATAACAAAATCTATGGCCAGCGCTTTCCAAGTTTGACAGGTACTGCTATTCTTCCATAACTTGGAACATGTTGGAACAGCTCCTTCCGCCTTTTGCTACTCATCCGTTCAAGCAGCATGACACCCCACACGTCCTTGGGCTCCACTAATCTCCAGCGTCGATCCGTAGTGAGCAAATCAAACAGCCAGAGTTTGGCACCAATGACGCACACCTGCCTTGGTTTATCTTGGCTTATCTTGGTTTGGGGATGCTTGGGGTGTGTGATGGAGAGGTTGCTCCTGTGTTATTGTCAAACGTGAGTGATCAGTGATTGGGGCATGTTGTTCGCAACTGAACATTGGGAATTCAATCAGAAGGATACAAATCGGCAACGATGAAAGGCAAGTAAGCATCAAAAGAAGTTGCTCATAAAAGTCAGCCGATGCTGTTTTCTTGCAAATAAGCACGGCCAGAAGAAACAAACAAGACGTGTTCATCTCTCGTGCGTGACATGAGGCTCGATCTTGAAGCGGACAGGCACTCCCCAGCGTGGTCGACGCAAAGGGTCTCCCAATTGAGTATCCTCCACCCGACTACTTACTACTACTACTACTACTGCTCCTCCTCCTCCTCCTACTACTACTACTACTACTACATCATAAAAAGTCAAATGATGGAAGACTCAGAAGGCTTGTGAACTCTCAACAATCTTGGATCACTTGTCAGTGATTTGCTGCTTTCCACCACCTCACACAACACTATGTCTTATATTGTCTTATAGAATCGTTGGCTAGGGTCATCCTCCCAATTGAGTTAAATTCTGTTGGATCTCATGATCAGGTCCTGCCGTCTGAGGCGATGGTCTCGTGGGGTCTTCCGTCCGGCCTTCCAGGTTTCATCTCAACCCCGCAAGTCCTAGGAACTCAACCAGCCAAACACATCAAACACATTCAAACACCATAGGCTAAATATATGTGGAAACGGGAGATTCTCGCATGTTTCTTTAGAAATGAAGTTTTGGAGTTTCATGGATCATGGAGGTTTGTGTTGCTCAGGCATGAGCATTGAAGGTTCGCTTAGTTCGTTTCCTTGCTTCTTTTTTTGTCTGTCCTTTGAAGCTCGCAGTATTAGTTGCGTCCAAGGAGTAAGAAGAAAGTAGTTGGACCAGCATTGCTTATGCAGTAGTCTGCGCTGATCCTTGCTCTGTGCATTGTTTGAATGCTTTGCTTCCAACGTCTTTCTCTTCTGACCTAGGAAGACAGAGGATCCTATCACAATCAGCACCAAGCTCCACCGATCTGTTCCGCCGCTTCAGAATGCAGTTGCTTCACCATGTGCGGATGATCCAAGCCTCACTAGCAACCCAAAGCTCATGGCCAGGCTCTGGTGATCCACTCCGAGATTTGAACAAGCTACTTGAGCAAGCCTGGAATAGGCACATGAAAAATGAAAACAATGAAACTGCTCAAGTTCCTTGGCCTCCCCAGCCAACGACAAATATGATCAAATAACATCGAAATCGAACATTCACCTACAGCAGTATAAATCCAGGGAATTTAGAAATGTGGCTGAAAATGGCTGAATTCTGCTTTTTGTGATGATATGCGGCCAAGATGCCACCCACCTGATGCGCGCCATGCCTTAGGCAAAGGGTAAAAAATGAAAAAAAACATGTGCAAACTGCCGGATGACGGCCGATGACGGCAGGGCCCGGGGAAGGATCCAGCCATTGCTGAGAGGACGAACCGACCATGTTTCCTTTACATGCTCCATGGGCCAGTGATATCCTGTGATATTGCCAAGCCACACGATGGTGGCCTCGTTGGCCCCGTCATCCAAATGCAACCTGGTGAGGGCTGCTCTAAAATGATCCAAGTTTCATGATGATTCATCATGCAGTGCGCGGAAGGTCCACCCTTCTGGGTCTTCCGAGACCATCTACAGTGCTTCGTTTAATCCGTGTGTGGGATTCAGCGTCTTGCTGGCAAATTGCACCTCGTAGCTCGCAAGGTCCAAACTGTGATCTTTACTCTTGAATCCTGTTTTTTCAGTACTGCAATGCCAGCCATCCTTCAATGGAAACAGGAGGCCATGTATTGTGATGGATTGAAGGGATTGAAACCGCATTCATGCCGTCATTGCCAAAGTTCAGGTGTTTTTTGGCCATTGGTGCCTCAAATTCGAGCAATTTGGGCTTATTGATCAGGGACTTGAGAGACAGGGCACGCTTCCCAAAGGTTCAGCAGAGCCTCTTCGTTCCTCTGGGTGTTGAAACGCACACCCTCCACACAAACCTTGGAACGAGCTGGCGGGCACATAAATTCACTGCTTGAATAGACCCCTGTTTGTTGCAAGGGTGGACTACGATTATATAGAATATATTAAATTAGACTAGGCCTTGATTGATAGCGATTGTAATCTTGATTGATGGAAATTGATGGAAATTGTAGGCATGGCCCAGCTACTGCATCCACTATGAACCACTATGAACCACTCCTGTCACATCGGTTGATGTAGGGATTATAGGGGTACGAGGTTGGACCTAGTGAACTGCATGCGAGTTACCATTTTGACTTGGATGGCACGGCGGTTGCCCAAAGCACCCAAAATAGAGAAGAGCTGTAGTCCTGAGGCATCAGAATGTCTTGCAGCCATGGTATTCATTAGATCCTCTGAACCTGTCAATATGTTATTAACATTATTAAGTGTAAAACATTGTAAAACAAGGTGTCTTTGCCCTGCTGATCAATGTCAGATTTTGAGAAGTGTTTTTTCAAGAAGAGCCTGTCAGATGTCCAAGGTGCTGCTGGTTTGGCAGTCTATCAGCATGAGATGACAGGGATCAATCAAACTCTTTTTCTACGTCATGTCTCCTGATTGCCCCACTGCTAATCATGTATACATATATAATATAATTATTTATAATATAATATGATTATATGGATATATATATATATATGTGAATATGATATATGATATTTATATACATTACTTCGACCGACCCAGTCCAGTTTGCCGTCATGTTTCGAACACATAGCCGATCAATCTCCAAGATATACGACCTGCCCAGTCCACTTTGCCGATCACATAGCCGGGAACCGTTCTGCCACATGTCACATCATACCCCGAAGCTCCAAGTTGCCACCCTCTTGCCTCTCAACTACACCAGATTAACACAATGATTCACATATGATTCATGTAATGCGGTAACCATCGGTAACCCAAACAATGACTCTGTAAGCGCTGAAGCCATCGGAGGGACCCAAGCCTCTCCCCCACATTGTCACATCAACCAAATGGTCTTCTCCCTGTAAGTTAGGTGATGTTAGGTGGCAGGATGACTCACTGAAACCATCTGAAACGTTCTGAAACCACATACCAAACTGCGCAGAACGAGTCTGCCCCAGGGGGTTATCTGCAGCTTGTGTTTGGAAGTCCTTTTAAGTCCATAAGTAGTGTTCTTGCTCGCGATTCCAGCTCAGCCAAAAGGAAAGAGGATTTCAGCGTCAAGTTCAGCTTTGCCAGGCTCCGCCTCTCATCATCCTCAAATCCCGGCGGGTTGTGCCAGGTCCAATTGATCACGGTGATCTCCTGGGCTACAAATAGTACAAATGTCACTCAGATTGGCCAAACCCCAGGAGAGTTTAATGTGATGTCATAGAAATCTCTGGCTTGGGATTGCCAACTAGGCCGCTCCACCTCAATCAAGACGATGTAATTAATTAGGAGATATTAGGAGCAACATCGATGGCTACTGGATCTGGATACTGTTCTTTTTGATACATTTCTGCGAATCCTTGCAGGTTGAAGTTGTAACCCCGCCCGCTTCCAAGGCAGTCTCGTCTTGAATGAAAACATCCCGAGACGGAGGCACAACACAATCCAAGGGTCTCTGAATCACTGGAAAGTAGGTCGAGCTTTTCCACTGCTACATGCTTCAATGGGAATTTCAGGATCCTAAAATGGAGGTACTGTACCATATCAGGCCATATTTTGTGGGGATATTCCCTTACATAGGCCTTACATAGGCCTTATATATGGTAGGTACCTCCAATGAATCGGTTCCTGAAATGGCCATTGAATGCTCTTTGCTGCCATGGCACACTCCAGCACGATCTTCGCAGGGACCAGTTGGGACGCACTCGGATCAGTTCGATACTCCAATGAAACGCCTCGAAGAGTGAACACCCCATGGTAGATACCCCCACCTGTTCACACCTGAAACCGTGTCTGATGGGTACGAATGACTGAATAATAATCTGCAGCTGCCCCAGGCTCAGTGCATCGCATCGTATTCTTTGAAGCCCCGTAACAGTCTGTATTAAATTAGAAGCGTGTGATCAAATCCAGAGCTCCCAATCGCAAGTGACTGCCGCGCAGTGTTGATAATGTTGATATAGTAGCAATGATATAGCATCCCGATCCATCCCAATTTCCACCGCCTTTGGCGTCTTGGCGATCGCCCAGCATGCCAGCAGAGCTAGGGCACGGTCTACCTGTGCAAAATTTGAACGCAAGGAAAACCTCAACAGCATAGCAAATAAATCAATAAATGCCGATAAAAGGGTCCGTTCGATTCAAGATCATTTCTTAATTAGTGGCTGCATTGCATGAAGTGCTCATTTGGTTTTGCTCCGCCCGCACTTTCCCAAACAAGAAATGATTCCCACAGCGCTGCTGCCTGGAGAAGCAGGGAGAAGCAAAGGAGAAACAAAGCCTTGTGCTTTGCGAAAGCTGCCGGTATGCTGGCCCTACACTACATTTAGCCCAGCCCAAACCGTGCAGAATTCTTTCATCAATAGCATCATTTGCAGTCCATTCGTCAAGTCCCTGAAGGTTTTTGGGGTGATCATTACATATGCATTACAGGCCGCTCAATGCAATATAATGTTTTGATGATAGCTCCAATTACAAGCCAAATCCCTCTAACTTTCGCAAAGCAGTAGCTGGGCAGCAGACCCATGGCAGCGGAACAAATGCCGCTGCAATCACGAAACCACCAAGGCAAAGAGCCACACCTCAGAAATGGCCGTACTGAACTGCTGATCGCATTTTGGCTAAAGGGGAATCTGCGCCCAGAAACTTAAACTCAACTGCTGTCAACAAATGAAAGGGTCACAGTTTTACCGAGATTCCAGGGAAAAATGGTAAACAAGTGTCACTGTGTCTTCCTGTTTATCGATCAGTTGACCTTCTTTGCAACAACATAATATGTGCGTTCTAATGTTAGAGTAAGCGTAGGCGTATGTATCTGTGTAGGTAGCGATACTGCGCACGACCCATGTAAGCACTGCATCACAGCACCGCAGTACATTTTCACAGAAAAGCGCCGATCCGCTGCTTCTGGTGTTGGGTTTCTGCAATTGTAACACCTACCGGCCGCGATTCAACCTGGCAGGCAATGGAAAGCGGCCATGGCATGGACAACTCCACCACTTTGTAGCCAGCTTCCCCAACCATGGGCTTCTTTGCAAAGAGCTCTCCTGGTTTTCCCATGTAGACCTTTACGAGAGGAAAACCATAAAAAACCATGCTCTTCGCAAGTTTTTGGACTTGAGGAAAACAAAGGCGAAAACTGATGCACAAACTGATGCCGTTTGCTGACAAGGCTTTGCACTAAAATGCGTCCAAGGAACACAATGACTTCTTCGGCGCGGGTTGCTGAGGCAAATCGGCGGTGGATCTACAAAGCCATCGGCCTTGCATGCTTTACCACAGCCGCCAAAGCCCAGTTTGGCGGCCATCTCCAGAGCAATCCTGGTGAAACATCGAAGTCTGCAGCTGGTCACAACATGTCACAACAACCAAAAAATAATAACACTCGTTCCCTCTTCATTTTCTGCCTTGCCCCAATTTCCTTACGATCCCCATGCATCTTGAATTCTTGTGTAATGTGACACAGGCTTATGAAGAATTCTCGTGGTGAGCGAAAGCCACATGAATGGCAGACTGCATCTGACTGCATCTGACTGCATCTCTTTGCCAAGGATCTCTTTGGCCAACAACGCCGCCAGTTTCGCTGCCGCCGTGATCTTCTCAGTGGTAGTCACTGGGATGGGATCTGGAGGACTTGGAGGTTCCATCACTGGTATGGGTTTCTCATAAAGCGCCTGGCTCGGCACTCAGGGGGGCCCGTGCAAACGAGCACGGGATGCATAAAAGAGATGCATGCGTTGATGTGATGCAAAATGTATGCATTAAATTATAATTTATATGTCATAATTGCAATGTGTACAATGCGTAATATGATATACGAGCTCGCACCCCTCAAGAAATGCCCTCGCAGGATCGGTGACCGGATGTGACAGGGTCAAAGATACCCTGCCTCGCATTTGGCGCTCAAATTTCCATTGAAGATATTCTCGGAAATGCAGCAGCGCTCCCAGGCATCACCATCCTGGGTCTGGACAATGGTGTTGCCCCGGCCACCCCATTTTGGAAGTCTTCAAATCAAACCCGTGGTTTTGAAACAAGGGGTCCAAACAAGGGAAAACAAGTAAGCATAAATTATAATATATGCAACCATCAACCTTGGAGTGCCAGCACACTTCTCAATTTTTAGTCCCAGCATCATTATAATGGAGGAACACCAAATCTCCCAGCGGACAAAACATAACGCTTGGCTGCAAGTTCTTGCTCTCAAGTGCCTTGTGTATCCTTCGGCACTCCTCTTGATGTGGTCGGCAGTTCTTGGCCGCACCTCCATCGACCAGGGAAGGTGTCTGGTCCAACGGACACTTCGCTGGCGGTGCCCAACTGGGCACGCCTGCGTCGTACTGCGGGATGCCCAAGGATCCCGGTGAACAATCGATGTAAAAGCTGGTGCGGGTCATGACAGATATGACAGGGGTTGCCTTTGAACCCCCTTGTGCCAAATGGCTGCTGTCAGCGCTGGGGCGCATGAAGCCCTCTAAGGCCCAGTCTGCCAGTCCGCTTTTTGCTTTGACCCACAAGCCAGCTGGCAACTCAATTATCATTGAAGGGAAATCATAGAATTACAAGCTTCCATTCCGAGCCCTGTAACTGTTGCTCAACAAACACGCGGGTACCTATCCTTTCAGACTGAACGGACAGACCCTCAACAAGATGCGGGACAACTCCCTGATAAATCTCTAGTGTGGGCAGTTACTTGTGTGGGCAATTACTGTGCTCTGCTGTTTGGCCAGAGCTCCCATGGTCCCATAGCTTCTATTTCCGCACCCAATGATCCTTCTACCCGATTCTACCCAACCAGCTGAGTCACAGGTCTTCAAGGACCATTCCTGCTCCATCTGCAGAGCAGCCTCTGACTACGGCTCAAACTTCTTCGGGTCGCCCATGGCATCGCAAAGCGAGGCCACACCCGATGGGGCCGTTGCGGTGTGCTGTACGTGTCCTAGTTCTCAATTCCACGCTTTTGGTATTAGCGCGAGTAGGATCATCGGGGGTGCCTGTTGGAAATGGTACGAAGCTATGGTTGCTGAAAAATTGTATATAGTTCGATGTAGCCACTTGCGACTCTGCTTGGATGTCATCCCATCGACATCTGGTCGAATGGACAGAGTGCTTTTCTGAGTCTTCCATGGTTCTCCCTCTCTTTCTCTCATGGAAGAAACATGAGTAAGTCGGTGTTGAAGCTCATATTTACAGTTTCTGAGCCGCTGCCGGACAGTCTTTGGTCCACATTGCAGCAACAACGGCTGCGGATGCGCACAGGCAATAGACTTTGCTTGGTTTGGCAGAAGCAGGACAGACCGACGGCAATGCTTGTTGTTCTTCCACGTTCTTCCCCCCAATATTCTCTCCAGCGACATGTAGAGATGATCGAGAGGCTCTACCCCCCATCCCAAGTCTTGCTGAAAATCTTCCAGGTTCCCAGCAGTTTCCCGAGCCGCCCGATGCAACCAACTTGGCTCTGAAGTGGCGATAGCCAAAGTAGCTGAGGTGAAGGCTGAAAGGCACCCGAGGCCAATCCTTGGTATATACTTTCCGAGGCATTGATGTGTCTGAAAATAAGTTGTTTGACTTAACTATGCTTCGCAGACCAACAGGTCAATGGAAGCATTAGCCTCTTGAGTGAGAAATCGTTCAAGAATCCAGTCGAGTAGAGCCAGGCTGAGCTACCCGAGAAGCTAGGCGTCGATACAGTACAGTATGGTCTAGGAGTCAGGGCTCCGCTCAAGAAAATCCAGTCGTGGGATGCTGGGCCGTATCACAGGGAGGCTGGAGCTGGAAGGATGCTGCTCCACACCACCTAACGGACCTAACCACTGGTCCAAGCGGCTCATCTTCCAAATGTCATCCTTCAGATCTTTGGAGCGGCAACTGCCAGCCTCACAAAGAGCTGAATTGAAGCCGTACTCCTGCATGACCTGGTCACAGCTGCTGTAAACCTTGTGAGATCTTGTGAGGCACGCCCTCAATCAGAATCCAACAAGAGGTGCTTGACTGGGCCAAGTTAGTCCAAGTTTTAGGCTCATCGGCTGCGTCTACTGGGAATAAACTCATGGACTCATGGGTTTCAAAGTAAAAATTGTTCAAGTGTTGGCACTTTTTCAACACACGAACTCGGGTCCTGATGGGCTACAGAGTCTATAGTCTATAGAGATGTAGGCAAAGCGGCGTTCCAAATGTGGGGCCTAAGGCATTCACATCGCGACCAGATCCAGAATTCATCAGTCATCGCTGCATCGACCTGCAAGTTTGATGGGTCCAAGGGAAAAAAACTGGAAAAATGATGAAAAATGAATTTGCACTTGCATCGCCTCTGGTTCCACAGCTTCTACGTCCAGGCTGCGTGCTTTCGGATTGACAGGGCCAGGTTCACAGCAATGGCAGTGCGGCTGCCCTTCTCATCTGGCAACGCCGGACCAGAGGAAACCATGCATTAAATTGCCAAAAAAAAATTAGGGACCAAAATCCGGTTCCAACACCCACGCAAGAGAGGACGCAAATGTGAGAATAAGAATTATTCCAAAGCTTCTTGGAAACAGCCCTTCCAAAAGATCCAAAACAACATACAATAATTTAACAAAAATTCTAAGGCAACGATGGCACTCCATGTCCTTTCTTTGCCCCGGCCCCCCTGCTTGGATCTGCTGGTGCTCCGGTGGTCCAGCTTACAATCATACAATCACCAGGTTCTCCGGCCCTGCGGAAGGCGGGGGATGGGGACCTGCAGTCCTCAGTACAACTGGTCCGTATCCCATCGTATCCCATTGCTTTCCTGTCCTGCAACCTTCTCAAAGAACTCCCGCGACCGGGGCCACAGCATCCTCTCTCAGCAAGAGTTCAGGGGGCTGGGGAAAATGTCGGGAGTGCAAGGGCATCTGCTCCGATTATAACAATCAAGTTTCAATAGCATAGGCATAGAAAACTATAACATCTAAAGTTAAATGTGACTGAATGTCATCCAAACATTCCAAAAAGAAAGCAACTGATTGCGACGTCTTATAATTACTCTTCAGCGAATGCACTTGGGCACGGCATATCTTGCCCTCAACTTCATGTGATGTGACAGAGTCCTTTTGTTCCATTTCATCACAAGCGGTGGGTGACTTTGAAAACTTGCAGATGCTTTGGGATCTCACAGGTCCCGTCTGGCCAAACTTAAAAGTGCTCCGTTGTGAGCGGCCCATGCCAACGGCTGGTCAGTATTTCAACTCAGCCGCCACAACAAGGTTTTGGCAAAAGAATGTACAAGTATGTAGGAGCTTCAGCAGCCAGCCGACAGCACTATCACTAAACTCAAACTACTATTGCCATTCAGAAGGATGCTGTTCAACCTGTTTTTCATGTTTTTTCCACGGCGTTGCTTTTTCCAAGACGCTATGGAAGTAAGACTTTTCAAAGATCACGATGGAATTCAGTTGATGGGTGAGGAGTTGGTTGGTCCCAATACAGCAAATCTGCTGCAATGCATTCCGTGCTGTCTCCGACTCTTGACATTCCTTCGGGCTTTGTGAAACACAGGCGCATGGTCGCGCCAAAGACATTTGAATCTGGAGGCGTGCCCGTTGTCCCGCCTACCCAACCCAAACACTTTGACTGCCGGACGACTCTACTTCAATACAGGGACACTTGCCCCCAAAAGACTCCTTGCCTGGAATTCAGCACATGGCCCGTGCTCAAGGGCAATGTTTCGCACTTGGCACTGCAGCAGCAAGAATCCTCTGTGATTTGGTGCGCCATCATGTTGAACTGGACTTTTGATGCCAGGATTTTTTCGCAGTCTGTATGCATTCACCTTTTCCGCGAAATTGGCGCAAATCTCTCTACATCTCTCTACCACATCCAAAATATCCAAAGTCACGGCGGATTCTTGCCGCTGCTCGACTTGAAACAAAGATGCGCAGCGATGCTGGACTTCAGCCAGCTGCAAGCCTAGCGGATCGTCAACTGGGGGCATTGTGGGGGATCCCCCCTCTGCCCAACCATGGTCAAACCTAAGTTGGTACGGACTTTGCACGAACCATGTTAGTGATTCTAGCAATGTTACGTTGTTGATGTATGTTCAACACTGGCGGCTTTCATCTTCATTCTGTCTTTGAGCCTTGCTCTGCTCCAAGGCCACTGTAATGTTCACTGAGCCTACTAGTGGTCGTTGTGACTCAACCTCAATCATGAAAATGTTTGAAAAACAAACTCAAGGAGACTTTCAACAAGCCACGCTGAACCCGCCTTTTCCAAAGCCTATTGTTTTATGATGCTGCCACCCACCCTGCCAGTTCCACTAGCCTCGTCAATTGGAACCAGAGGTCTGTGGCGGGGCGGCTTTTTTTAGTGCTTCGTCAACTTTACTGGGCTGTTCCGTTCTTGCTCTTATTATTCCAGTGGAAGATAGCTACGAGGATTGTTCCTGGCATATGGCTTCATATAAGTCGAGCCTTTGCGATGCTTTTGGTTGAGGTTGCTGTGTTCATCATGGTCTTTTGCTGATCTCATATATCAGAAACCTCTAGAAACCATGACAAGATCCTACCAAGTCCCTTCAGGTCAAAAACTCAGAGCTAACAATAGCACAAAGCGTACATATTCTTGAACAGAGACTTGAATGAACATCACCTTGACGAGATCGTCCTTTTAGTTGCACAAATTCCAGGGAAGCCCTCAGACCTCAACATACTTTGCAAAGAAGTCCTTGAACTCGTTCAGGTCAACCTCAAGGAGCAAAAGGCCCATTCAGCCATTCATGTCAAAGAATTTGTGACTTACTTCAGCTGCAAGGACTTTCTGTTCTGCTGGGATTCTCCCAACATAGTTCTTAGCGTCTTAGTGGACAAACTTGAACAAAAGCAAACTCTGTGGTGGCCTGCGGAGGTTCACCATCATCATCCTGCCGATCCTCCCGATCCTGCCGATCCTCCCCCTTAACAAATGACCAACTTTGCATCCGAAGGTACCTGTCCGTCGTTGTTGGTGTCTGCGCGCCACCAGAGGGCTCCAATTTGCTGCCGGGTGATATCCGGCGCGTGCTTCAGCATGAAGCTTGTAAATATCTAAGAGCAGCTTTGGGCTGGGGTTTTGTACAGCCCCAGATGTTAAGCAGAGCATCCAAAATGCCAAACCATACAAGAACGCCGAGTGTCTGCTCCAATGTTTGCCATCATGAGGTATTGTAAGTTCCATGGGTCTTTAAAATGTCCGATTGTATGGCGATGGATCGTCTTCTGCAGAGATCCGTCATATGAAATCTCCCAGTCGGAAGGGAGAGCATCAGCTTGTCAGCTACATCAAACTAACAGTATCAAGTTCGATTCAATTCCGTTTGGGTACTGTACCTCTTGACTTTCAGACCACTTTAGTTTTCTCGATTTCATGTTTCCTTCTGTCTGTGGTCTACAGTATGTCTTAACTATCACGGTGACCAAGAAGACTTCCAGCTTAGGCTTAGAAAGGGTTCCCTCACATTCACACAGCCACTTCCATCCAACCCATTTCAACCCATCAAGGCAAGGAGCCATAGGCGAAATAGCGCCAGCTCCGGTCCATCCACCAAGACTTCGGAAAAGCGCCGCTGGCGTCTCCGTATTGGCCTTTCGAACCTGGGGAGGGGCCAACCGTGTTCGCTCCTTGACCTCGGGTCCCTTGGGTGTTGCGCCCTGTCCATACAGTCCATACTAGCAGAAGAATCCTGAGAAGTCCTCTGACACAATTGAGATCTAAGAATTTCTAGTAACCTCATTCAAGCCACCAGGGCCACCCGAAGGGGTGAGACAAACGTCTGGAGTTAACTTGCCAGCCAGCTCACACTTTTCCGATCCTTTCCGGCTCAGGACATCATGTGCATCTCGTGCCTCGTTCAAGATCGCCTTGAGCTGTTCTTCTGTGGCTGCTGCCTTGGGTGTCGAAACCCCGGTCGCTCACAGTCCTGTTCATCCATGCTCCTGGTTCTGTTGCCGTACCCGATGTGGGACAGAAGATGCCAGTAGCCCCTTCCCACAGTCCAAGGGTATTTTGTGCTCAAGTCCAGCTATATGTATATATATATATAGCGGGGAAATTCAATTCAATATCCCCGTCCTTATGATTGGCATACTGCTTTGCAAAGTCTTTTGGGTCGATTCATCATGGGAGTTGTTAAAACACCTGGTCTGAACCTGAGATGCCTGGAATAAAACAGACGCCACGGTGCTGATGGAGCTGCTGCAGCCTTGGCCTTTGCTGCCGCCTTGCCCGGCTTCGCGGCTGCCTTGGCGGCTGCCTGAGAGTTGAAATTCAGGCGCCTCAGCGGTTGATGCTGTTGCCATTGCTGCATGTGTATACAAATGTTATATGAGTGCGTATAATTTACATTATGTATGTAATGTGATGCGATGTGATGTAATATGATGTAATGTAATGGAATGTAATGTAGTGTAGTGTAACGTAACGTAACATAATGTAATGTAAAGCAATGTAGGTAGGTAGGTAGGTAGGCAGGCACGGAGGTACATAGGTACGTAGATACGTAGGTACGTAAGTACGTAGGTACGTAAGTACGTAGGTACTTAGGTACGTAGGTCCGTAGGTACGTAGGTGCGCATGTGCGCATGGTCGCATGTATGTATGTATGTATGTATGTATGTATGTATGTATGTATGTATGTATGTATGTATGTATGTAGTATGTATGTATGTATGTATGTATGTATGTATGTATGTATGTATGTATGTATGTATGTATGTATGTATGTATGTATGTATGTATTGTATGTATTCGTATGTATTCGTATGTATTCGTATGTATGTATTCGTATGTACTCGTATGTACTCGTATGTACTCGTATGTACTCGTATGTACTCGTATGTACTCGTATGTACTCGTATGTACTCGTATGTACTCGTATGTACTCGTATGTACTCGTATGTACTCGTATGTACTCGTATGTACTCGTATGTATACTCGTATGTATGTATGTACGTACGTATGTATGTATGTACGTATGTATGTATGTATGTATGTATGTATGTACGTAAAGTTACATAAGATTACAAGTACTGCCGTGGTTCAGCCATGCAGTGCCAAAACACATGGCAAGATTCAATCTGCCAACGTTGCCGTGACCATCACTGCAAAGTTTCTTTGGAATATATGAGTAAGTCTCACAAGGCCACGCAGAATTCACAAAATAACACTCGCGTGACCTAATCAAGAAGAGGAGCATGATGGTAGCCACACTATATTCCAGAACAATCATGAACAATCCAAAACTTTCTAAAACATGTTTTGCAAACCCAGGCACTGGCTGAGCGAGGACAGCATCCTGGAAACGGCAGTAAGTACGAAAAGAAAAGTGACTGAAAAACTGCCAAGATAGTCCAAGATATTGCATTTCAACCATGCACATGTCCATGCAGGACTTCCTAGGCTCATTAGGTATGCAGAATGTAATCAGGGATAATCAGGGTATATTCCTTGGCAAATTACGAGCAATACCGCTAAACCCTCCGGCAATGAATCACGGAATGGGTACAACCCATTTTTGGGAAAATAATCTATAATAAAGCACCATTAAGCTCTGTATCTGCATAGCTATATATATATATGTATAGATATATATATATATAGGATTATATAGGTTTAAATGGGAATTTTCCCTTGCCAACTTAGATGACCAAACGCTAAGTTGCATCCTCAAATGAACTTCACCTAACCGCAGACACGCCTGGTTGCCGCCTTGGCTTTCTCCGTCTCACCCTTGAAGTCCGTCAGGAACCTGCGGCCATGACACAAAAAAGGCTGGACCTCTGGAGAAATGCCCAAGAATCCAGTAGAACTGTAGTATCCTGTATTGACTGCAGTGACATATAATATATTTCTATATAGCGGCCAGTACAGAATCATCGGGTCCGAACGCTTTCGCTGAGTCCTGCTGCATTAAAACTGTCCAGCACCACCAGCCTGTCTGTGGCTGCCTCAGCGTGCTGCTGCGCAGCCTCCTGGAAATCCTTGTTGGACTTCACCTGCAATGGTGGTGGCTGGTAGCTTCAGCAGCAAGTGACTTGATGCCTACTCAAGTGGCAAGGCATGTGGATTTGACTGCACGACCTGGTACAATGCTGGATTCCGGAGGCGAGTCATTCCAACATCCCTTCCCTCAAGAATTCAGTGCTGACCTCCTTTAATCGAGCTTGCATGGCAATCTGAGCTTTCTTGTAGTCCTGGACGGCCCATCGGAAAAAGTCAACTGGCAGAAAGCCAAACTGCTCCAAAACTCCTAAAGGTATCGACCATCTATTGATCCATCAATCTATCGATCCATCTATGTATGATACATTGACGCAGAAATGTGGCGCTGTCCCATCCATACCTAGTGACCCAGCATGCATGGGCTCATAAAGCTTTACCTTGTGACCTTGTCGTGACCAAGTCCCACCAAAATCTTCGGTCCTCTTTTGCTTGTCTCAGGTTGTGAGATACAGTGGTATGCCTTACTGGCTCCAAGACGGTCAAGACTCACCGTGCGAGATGGAGTGGCATAGTTTCCAAATCATTCCATGAGCCGCTATGCAATGAATCTATAATCTCTCTCCGCGGCGAGCGCAGGCGGTACCGTCCGACGATATGGTAACCATGTCCCATCACATAGGGGCCCAAAATAACTATTCCTCACGCCTATCATGTTCCATTGCCAAAGGACATGTGCAACGCACCTGTTTAAGCATTTTAGGTGTTTGGGCTGGCACCCCACTTTCTCGCAAGCAATGTTCAATCTTCCGGGCTCACACATTATGCCGTTTCCAGTGAAAAAGCCAAGACACTCTCCTGAACCGGACTTCTTTAACTCTGCAGGCACCTTGCACGAGATGCATGATTTCCATGGAGCGATCCACACAAATTGACATAAGATTTAGCAAGGTTTGCATTCCAGCTGTATGTCCTTCAAATGTGAATCAGAACTTCAGCCATTTCAGCCATGGCACCACACCAGTGACTGATGTCCTTTTGCCTTTCGCTGCCTCCAGTCCACGCAGTTCCTTCTCCTGCAACGCGTGTGCTCATCTCCCAGCCATGCAGGGCACATATCCAGCAAAACCAAACGATATGAAAACCAGCAGATTTCAAAACGCAGCTTCTGTAAAGTCCTTCTTCTCCAATTCCACCCGTTCGTTTTTGGTGAGTTCAGCTACCTATGAGCGGCCCAAGATGACGTTCGATCGACCCTACCAACCGAACTGGTTTTTACCGCCACAAGCGATTGGCACCGATTACCGCCACAAGCGAGGTAGGAGCCCTTCTCATCAGGATTGGCTGCGTGCACGTAGCAAATCTACCAACTATAGTTGTAGAAGTCAATTGAAGTCGATTTAGTTTCTAACTATGTGGAACTTCGTCGGCTTGCTCAAAAAGTCCTTGCGCTTCAGACCGGAGGTAAAATACATGTGCAAACATGTTTTTTGTTTTTTCAATGTATGGCGGGAAGCCATGAAGCTTTTGTTGTTTCTGAAGCATATGGGAAGCCAAAACGGCGCTGATTTCATGATAAAATACGGGAAGCTACATATCCGTTGCCGTAGTGCAACTGATTGGAAGCAATATATAGCTTATGATTGATTGTACATTGGAAATCATTGGAACAACGTCGTCAATGTTCTTTGTTCTTGGACAAGGAACTTGCTTCATCATGGCCTGGGTGAATGGAGGAACTGCATCTCGTGGATGATTACCTCCAGAGCGAGAACAACATTGAACAACTGCAGCACATCTGGAGCCACTTTCCCGAACAGAGAGGTTGCATCTTCCAGCTGCCTTCAGAGTAGTAAGTGCCAAGATGCAGAACAGCTTGTAGAGCGAATCACGGCTGTTTCGTCTCCTCTCATCCACTCGTGGCTCAACTGACTCCAAGTCAGGGTTGTCAACAAAAATGAACCTTCACGGAGCGGCCGGAGGTCAATTCGCTTCAAATCCGTGTTCACCTATCTTGTCTTCTGCTCACTTGTTCCATCTATCAATCTAGTTGATCCAATTTTGTCTAGTCTTATCAGGGTCCCAAGCATATTCCCATGCTGAACAAACCTCGCCCGCACAAGTCCAAACCAAACGAATCACAGGGCGAGAACGAAGAGAAAACTGCAACTTGAGGCATTGCCCCACCCAGATCGCCCGGTTTGTCTGTGCGGGGGGGGATTCTCATCTAAGCAAATATATGAAAATGTAATCTAATCTAGTCCGATCTAAATTATTATATCTGTGTGTGCTTGTGGTCCGACTCTTTTCTGGCCAATTTGAGGATGTGCCCAGCCCTTAGGCCCTGTGGTTTGTTGCTGTGAGACAGCTCTCTCTCTCTCTCACTCACGGCACATTCAACAAACATGTCCGTCACCTGTGTGGATTGCAGCCCACGATGGAGTAGATGTGCTTGAAACGCCAATTGATTTCCACTTGTCGCTTAATCCAGTCATCCTCAAAGAGAACGGAGTGCGGAGCACCATTTTAATGAAGTGAAGAAGTCCAACCAGCCGCCGCCTGTTCCTGTTTACCTGCCTTTTTAGGAGGGACTCAAGAGAACAAAAAGTGACCTGCAATTGCCTGGTCCGACACGATACTTGGACACTAGGTTTGCAGCCACAGATTCGGCTTCCTGCCGATTGTTGGCGTACTTGCTCGCATAGGTGACAACGATGTAGAGATTCAGCATGCTTTCCTTGGTAGAAGAGAACTCAGGACTTAGTAGACATCTACTAGTCTGTAGAAATCTCTAGGCACAGTTGACATGACCATGCCATCAATACTACCAGGGCGGGTTACTCCAGTGACATTGACTTCAAGACAGCGACAAGTTGCATCACCCCACAGGTACTCTGTCACGTAGATCAGGCGAGCCTCGGGATGCAGCACATTGAGTTCAAAACCCGAAGGTGCGTGGCAGTGCGTGGTGCTTCTTGTACTGAATGGCCCAGAGGTATGATCAGTTCATGTGTGTTGAAGTATGCTGGTGATTGTTGGTGTATACTGTGAATTAATAATGGATTAATGTATTAATGTGGCCTTTTTCTTGCAGTGCAAGGGGCAATGGCATCATCTGTGATGCGCGCGTTGCGCATGACGTACAGCAAGCAGTCCACACCATTCCTTTCGGGAAGCGTTGAGGTCACCCTTCGTCACCCTACCCTCAACCATCCAAACATGTCAAACCTTGAAAATGCCATGGCAAAATGCAAAACACAACATTTCACCACATTTCACAACCACCTGCTAAGCCATGTTGCGGTGCCGACAAGGCCACGTCTCGAATGCTGGCCACCACCTGACATGTTGACCCCTGACGTGACCCATGGCCTGATGAACAAAAAAATACATATGGTTTATATTTATATATATAATTGTGTAAACATGTTCTGGCCATGGTGTAACATGGTGTAACCTCCGGTACCTTTCAGGCTTCGAAAGTCTGAAGCGCCCCATTCTGCATTCTACCCTGGAGTCACCTTGTCCGAGATGGTCCGAGTGGGAAAACTAAGGCCCTAAGATACAAAACCTTCAGCCACTGCCCCAGGATCCCCAGGACGCCACCTTGTTCTGATCAATCTCTGTGTCACCTAAGCCAATGGTATCCAGCACCACCAAAGATCCGTTGTCCGCTTCATACCTGCAAAAGGACGGTGCAGATCACAAGCCACTCAATCACAAAAACAAGCCCGGGGAAGAATGCCATTCATCTCCTGAAATTCGAAAACTTTTAATCTGTCGTTTCTGCTGATCTTCGCTATCTGCAGTGGTTTGACGTGAAGGCCACCTTCTCGTTTGGTGGCTCTGAACAAACCAATTTGGATCGGCACACCCCGGAATTCCCACCTCATAATGGAATCTAGATTTGTCACCTTAGCCGGACTATATAGTGACGGACAATCACTTAGAACGTATTTTGGAAAAAAAATTCTGAATATTACTGTTTTTAACGTTCTAAGCCTTGCACTTAGAACGTCGAAAACCATACACTTAGAACGTCCAAATATCAAGATTCATCACTTAGAACGTACCGGGGATTTAACACTTAGAACGTGTCTAGGTCACTGATGATAGTGGAAAGGCTTGTGAAATCTTTTATCTCTAAGTGTTGGATTCAGCAGCTAATTCCGTAGGAAACATAGACATAATTTCGTACCATTTGGTTTTTCCCTCCCATATGATTTGCAAAAATTGGCGATCTTTTATCTCTGGAACGGTATACCCTTTGGTGCTTTTTGGGGGTTCTGAGTTCTGATGCTCGAAGTGTTGGATTCAGCAGCTAATTCCGTATAGGAGACATAGGCATAATTTCGTACCATTTGGCTTTTCCCTCACAAATGATTTGCAAATATTGGCGATCTTTTATCTCTGGAGCAGTATACCCTTTGGTGCTTTTTGGGGGTTCTGACGTTCTAAGTGTTGCATTCAGCAGCTAATTCCGTAGGAAACATAGACATAATTTCTTACCATTTAGCTTTACCCTCCCATATAATTTGCAAATATTGGCGATCTTTTATCTCTGGAACACTATACCTTTTGGATCCTTTTGGTGCTTTTTGGGGGTTCTGACGTTCTAAGTGTTGGATTCAGCAGCTAATTCCGTAGGAAACATAGACATAATTTCGTACCATTTGGCTTTTCCCTCCCATATGATTTGCCAATCTTGGCGGTCTTTACCTCTGGAACACTATACCTTTTGGTGCTTTTTGGGGGTTCTGACGTTCTAAGTGTTGGATTCAGCAGCTAATTCCGTAGGAAATTCGTACCATTTGGCTTTTCCCTCCCATATGATTTGCCAATCTTGGCGGTCTTTACCTCTGGAACACTATACCTTTTGGTGCTTTTTGGGGGTTCTGACGTTCTAAGTGTTGGATTCAGAAGCTAATTCCGTAGGAAACATAGACATAATTTCGTACCATTTGGCTTTTCCCTCCCATATGATTTGCAAATATTGGCGATCTTTTATCTCTGGAACACTATACCTTTTGGATCCTTTTGGTGCTTTTTGGGGGTTCTGACGTTCTAAGTGTTGGATTCAGCAGCTAATTCCGTAGGAAACATAGACATAATTTCGTACCATTTGGCTTTTCCCTCCCATATGATTTGCCAATCTTGGCTGTCTTTACTTCTGGAACACTATACTTTTGGGTGCTTTTTTTGCGGGTTCTGACGTTCTAAGTGTTGGATTCAGCAGCTAATTCTGTATAGGAAACATAGGCATAATTTCGTACCATTTGGCTTTTCCCTCACAAATGATTTGCAAACATTGGCGATCTTTTATTTCTGGAACACTATACCTTTTGGTGCTTTTTGGGGGTTCTGACGTTCTAAGTGTTGGATTCAGCAGCTAATTCCGTATAGGAAACATAGACATAATTTCGTGCCATTTGGCTTTTCCCTCCCATATGATTTGCAAATCTTGGCGGTCTTTACTTCTGGAACACTATACTTTTTGGTGCTTTTTGGGGGTTCTGACGTTCTAAGTGTTGGATTCAGAAGCTAATTCCGTAGGAAACATAGACATAATTTCGTACCATTTAGCTTTTCCCTCCAATATGATTTGCAAACATTGGCGATCTTTTATCTCTGGAACACTATACCTTTCGGATCCTTTTGGTGCTTTTTGGGGGTTCTGAGTTCTGATGTTCGAAGTGTTGGATTCAGCAGCTACTTCCGTAGGAAACATAGACATAATTTCGTACCATTTGGCTTTTCCCTCCCATATGATTTGCCAATCTTGGCGGTCTTTTCCTCTGGAACACTATACCTTTTGGGGCTTTTTTGAGGGTTCTGACGTTCTAAGTGTTGGATTCAGCAGCTAATTCCGTAGGAAACATAGACATAATTTCGTACCATTTAGCTTTTCCCTCCCATATGATTTGCAAACATTGGCGATCTTTTATCTCTGGAACACTATACCTTTTGGATCCTTTTTGGGGGTTCTGACGTTCTAAGTGTAAAATTCAGCAGCGAATTCCGTATAGGAAACATAGACATAATTTCGTACCATTTGGCTTTTCCCTCCCATATGATTTGCAAATCTTGGCGGTCTTTTATCTCTGGAACACTATACCTTTTGGTGCTTTTTGGGGGTTCTGACGTTCTAAGTGTTGGATTCAGCAGCTAATTCCGTAGGAAACATAGGCATAATTTCGTACCATTTGGCTTTTCCCTCACAAATGATTTGCAAACATTGGCGATCTTTTATTTCTGGAACACTATACCTTTTGGGTGCTTTTTGGGGGTTCTGACGTTCTAAGTGTTGGATTCAGCAGCTAATTCCGTAGGAAACATAGACATAATTTCGTACCATTTGGCTTTTCCCTCCCATATGATTTGCAAATCTTGGCGGTCTTTACTTCTGGAACACTATACTTTTTGGTGCTTTTTGGGGGTTCTGACGTTCTAAGTGTTGGATTCAGCAGCTAATTCCGCATAGGAAACATAGACATAATTTCGTACCATTTAGCTTTTCCCTCCTATATGATTTGCAAACATTGGCGACTTTTATCTCTGGAACACTATGCCTTTTGGATCCTTTTGGTGCTTTTTGGGGTTCTGACGTTCTAAGTGTTGGATTCAGCAGCTAATTCCGTAGGAAACATAGACATAATTTCGTACCATTTGGCTTTTCCCTCCCATATGATTTGCAAATATTGGCGATCTTTTATCTCTGGAACACTATACCTTTTGGATCCTTTTGGTGCTTTTTGGGGGTTCTGACGTTCTAAGTGTTGGATTCAGCAGCTAATTCCGTAGGAAACATAGACATAATTTCGTACCATTTGGCTTTTCCCTTCCATATGTTTTGCAAATATTGGCGTTCTTTATCTCTGGAACACTATGCCTTTTGGTGCTTTTTGGGGGTTCTGACGTTCTAAGTGTTGGATTCAGCAGCTAATCCGTAGGAAACATAGACATAATTTCGTACCATTTGGCTTTTCCCTCCCATATGATTTGCCAATCTTGGCGGTCTTTACCTCTGGAACACTATACCTTTTGGTGCTTTTTGGGGGTTCTGACGTTCTAAGTGTTGGATTCAGCAGCTATTCCGTAGGAAACATAGACATAATTTCGTACCATTTGGCTTTTCCCTCCCATATGATTTGCCAATCTTGGCGGTCTTTACCTCTGGAACACTATACCTTTTGGTGCTTTTTGGGGGTTCTGACGTTCTAAGTGTTGGATTCAGCAGCTAATTCCGTAGGAAATTCGTACCATTTGGATTTTCCCTCCCATATGATTTGCCAATCTTGAGCGGTCTTTACCCTTGAACACTATACCTTGGTGCTTTTTGGGGGTTCTGACCTTCTAAGTGTTGGATTCAGAGCTAATTCCGTGGAAACATAGACATAATTTCGTACCATTTAGCTTTTCCCTCCCATATGATTTGCAAACATTGGCGATCTTTTATCTCTGGAACACTATACCTTTTGGATCCTTTTGGTGCTTTTTGGGGGTTCTGACGTTCTAAGTGTTGGATTCAGCAGCTAATTCTGTATAGGAAACATAGACATAATTTCGTACCATTTGGCTTTTCCCTCCCATATGATTTGCCAATCTTGGCTGTCTTTACTTCTGGAACACTATACTTTTGGGTGCTTTTTTTGCGGGTTCTGACGTTCTAAGTGTTGGATTCAGCAGCTAATTCTGTATAGGAAACATAGGCATAATTTCGTACCATTTGGCTTTTCCCTCACAAATGATTTGCAAACATTGGCGATCTTTTATTTCTGGAACACTATACCTTTTGGTGCTTTTTGGGGGTTCTGACGTTCTAAGTGTTGGATTCAGCAGCTAATTCCGTATAGGAAACATAGACATAATTTCGTGCCATTTGGCTTTTCCCTCCCATATGATTTGCAAATCTTGGCGGTCTTTACTTCTGGAACACTATACTTTTTGGTGCTTTTTGGGGGTTCTGACGTTCTAAGTGTTGGATTCAGAAGCTAATTCCGTAGGAAACATAGACATAATTTCGTACCATTTGGCTTTTCCCTCCAATTATGCATTTGCAAACAATGGCGATCTTTTACTCTGGAACACTTATACCTTTTGGATCCTTTTGGCGCCTTTTGGGGGTTCTGATTCTGATGTTCGAAAGTGTTGGATTCAGCCAGCTACTTCCGTAGGAAACTATTAGACACTAATTTCGTACCATTTGGCTTTTCCACTCCCATATGATTGCCAATCTTGGCCGGTCTTTACTCTGGAACACCCTATACCTTTGGTGAAATTTTTGGGGGTTCTGACGTTCTAAGTGTTGGATTCAGCAGCTAATTCCGTAGGAAACATAGACATAATTTCGTACCATTTGTCTTTTCCCGCCCATATGATTTGCAAATATTGGCAATCTTTTATCTCTGGAACCCTATACCCTTTCGTGCTTTTTGGGGGTTCTGAGTTCTGATGTTCGAAGTGTTGGATTCAGCAGCGAATTCCGTAGAAAACATAGACATAATTTCGTTCCCTGTGGCTTTTCCCTCCCAAATGATTTGCAAATATGGCGGTCTTTTATCTTTGGAACACTATGCCTTTTGGATCCTTTTGGTGCTTTTTGGGGGTTCTGACGTTCTAAGTGTTGGATTCAGCAGCTAATGCCGTAGGAAACATAGACATAATTTCGTACCATTTGGTTTTTCCCTCCCATATGATTTGCAAATATTGGCGATCTTTTATCTCTGGAACACTATACCTTTTGGATCCTTTTGGTGCTTTTTGGTGGTTCTGACGTTCTAAGTGTTGGATTCAGCAGCTAATTCCGTAGGAAACATAGACATAATTTCGTACCATTTGGCTTTTCCCTCCCATATGATTTGCAAATCTTGGCGGTCTTTTATCTCTGGAACACTATACCTTTTGGTGCTTTTTGGGGATTCTGACGTTCTAAGCTGTAGGAAACATAGACATAATTTCGTACCATTTGGCTTTTCCCTCCCATATGATTTGCCAATCTTGGCGGTCTTTACTTCTGGAACACTATACTTTTTGGTGCTTTTTGGGGGTTCTGACGTTCTAAGTGTTGGATTCAGCAGCTAATTCCGTATAGGAAACATAGACATAATTTCGTACCATTTAGCTTTTCCCTCCTATATGATTTGCAAACATTGGCGATCTTTTATCTCTGGAACACTATGCCTTTTGGATTCTTTTGGTGCTTTTTGGAGGTTCTGACGTTCTAAGTGTTGGATTCAGCAGCTAATTCCGTAGGAAACATAGACATAATTTCGTACCATTTGGCTTTTCCATCCCATATGATTTGCAAATATTGGCGATCTTTTATCTCTGGAACGCTATATGTTTTGGTGCTTTTTGGTAGTTCTGACGTTCTAAGTGTTGGATTCAGAAGCTAATTCCGTAGGAAACATAGATCGACATAATTTCGTACCATTTGGCTTTTCCCTTCCATATGTTTTGCAAATATTGGCGTTCTTTATCTCTGGGACACTATGCCTTTTGGTGCTTTTTGGGGGTTCTGACGTTCTAAGTGTTGGATTCAGCAGCTAATGCCGTAGGAAACATAGACATAATTTCGTACCATTTGGCTTTTCCCTCCTATATGATTTGCAAACATTGGCGATCTTTTATCTCTGGAACACTATACTTTGGTGCGTTTGGTGGTTCTGACGTTCTAAGTGTTGGATTCAGCAGCTAATTCCGAGGAAACATAGACATAATTTCGTACCATTTGGCTTTTCTCTCCCATATGATTTGCAAATATTGGCGATCTTTTATCCCTGGAACACTATACCTTTTGGATCCTTTTGTTGCTTTTTGGTGGTTCTGACGTTCTAAGTGTTGGATTCAGCAGCTAATTCCGTAGGAAACATAGACATAATTTCGTACCATTTGGCTTTTCCCTCACATATGATGTGCAAACATTGGCGATCTTTTATCTCTGGAACACTATACCTTTTGGATCCTTTTGGTGCTTTTTGGGGGGTTCTGACGTTCTAAGTGTTGGATTCAGCAGCTAATTCCGTAGGAAACATAGACATAATTTCGTACCATTTAGCTTTTCCCTCCCATATGATTTGCAAATATTGGCGATCTTTTATCTCTGGAACACCATACCTTTTGGATCCTTTTGGTGCTTTTTGGGGGTTCTGACGTTCTAAGTGTTGGATTCAGCAGCTAATGCCGTAGGAAACATAGACATAATTTCGTACCATTTGGCTTTTCCCGCCCATATGATTTGCAAACATTGGCGATCTTTTATCTCTGGAACACTATACCTTTTGGTGCTTTTTGGGGGTTCTGACGTTCTAAGTGTTGGATTCAGCAGCGAATTCCGTAGGAAACATAGACATAATTTCGATTCCACTGCGAATTCCAATTTTCTGCAATATTTTAAGTGCGTTTTGTAAAAGGAAATTCAATTGATTTCGAAAGTGAAAACAATAGTTTTTTAAAAATTAAGGTTTTAAATTTATTATTAGGGTCCGCTTCGGAATCCAATTTTTGGCAATATTTAAATTGAAATCGGAAAAAAAAAAATTCTTATTAAGGGTTTAAATTTATTATTTAGGCCCGCATCGAAATCCAATTTGTGGCAATATTTCAATTGCGTTATACAAGGAAATTTGATTGATTTTGAATTGAAAAAAAATAGTTTTGTTTTATTAAAGGTTTAAATTTATTAGGGTCCGCTTCGAAATCTAATTTTTGGCAATAGTCTAATTGCGTTATAAAAGGAAATTTAATTAATTTTGAATCGAAAAAACTTGTTTTTTTTTATTAAGGGTTTAAATTTATTATTAGGATCCGCTTCGAAATCCAATTTTTGGCAATATTTTGAAAGGGAACCATCACAGTTGATTTGAAACGGTGGGTACCTCATCGATTTTCTCGAAGGTTTTGGATTGTAGAAGTATTTATATTATATACATTTATAATGTATGTATTTATATATATACAAGTATATATACATATCATATGGTAATTGTTCATAATTATAGTGGCGGACAATCACTTAGCACGTTCTAAGTGTTGGTTTACGTTCTAAGTGATAAATGGGCCTAAGTGATATTTTGACGTTCTAAGTGATGAATTTTCCCTACGTTCTAAGTGATGAAATTTTGCTACGTTCTAAGTACGGAAAAAAAAAAATGGAAAAAAATTTACGTTCTAAGTGATTGTCCGTCACTATATAGTGTCTAAGGGCTCCGCGGCTTTGCCACTTGGAACATCTTTGAACCGTGCGAAGACGCAAAATGCAGTATCATCATCTATGCAAAAAAATGGCAAAAATGCATTCACTCTAGTCACCAGTCACTGTGTATACAAGCAGAAAAAATCACAGTGCAAACACAACCAGCTCGTACCATTGGTTGGTTCCAAGGGGCGCTGGCAGTGTCGTCACCTCAAAGGCAAAACAAAGGATACACGTGCTCAGTTGCTGTAAATCCATGGAACAGATCAAAATGAACTGAATGAAAGTGGGAACCACGGAAGCAAGTATCAAACTGAATGCAAATAAGTCATAAACAGTATTTCTTTAGGTCCTATAGGTCTTCAGACTGTTGGTCAAAAGCCCTCCTTTACAACTATGTTAATTACAGTAGGTCCAAGTGCCATCATGCGACATCTATCTGGAGTCAAGGAACCTGAATCAAAAATGTTCTGGCCGGCAATCAAATTGCCAAGAGCACTTTTGCCAGCACCAGTCATCCCAAACATCATCACCTCAACTGCTGGGAGGTCAGCGGCAAAAGTGGAACTGCTGTGTAAAGTGCGTCTTCCTGTGGTACAAACGCTGCTGAGTCACGGTGAGCTTCCCTGCAGGTGGGAGCACCCATGGGCATTCTTTCTCTTTCTCCTTTTCTGCTGGCCCTTTCTCCTTCGCAGCTGCAAACAAATACGGAAGAACTCAGATGCCCATAGAAGTTTCGAGACCCAATTAAACAGGCAGGGCCAGTGGGTCTTACACCCCTCATGCATTTCAAAACGCATATAAAGACCAAGAGGGAGAGAAAAACGGTGTTGAAATTTCTTACAATGCCTCACAAGTTGGAACCATTCACAACAAACCTTGACGCATCCACGCGTGAAATAATCCTATCTTTCTCCAATACGGCAACCATTCAGTCATCAGTCCATCAAAAATATCACAACTGGTTTGTCCCACATATTTTGGGGATCCCGTTCCATCATTCCATCCATTGGTTATTCATCATTTTCCCCATATTCTCTCCATAGAAATAGCCAGGGACCGCAGCCTTGGATTCCTTTCGTTTCGCCTGTTCTGCTGCAGCTTCAGCCCGCTCCAGCTCCAAGGCCTGTTGCTCCTGACCAGCGTCGCAAGCGTTGGGAAACGTGGGGGACGGCGCAAGGAAAAATTAAGATATAGATATATTGTATAGATATATAGCTATAGATGTATATATATATATAGTCACCCAAGAATATTTTTTTTGAAAAAAACTACCTGTTTAATACTTTCACTGGTATTTACAGCATTTTTTGTAATATTTTGGGGAATGGTTTTTAGGCCTATATTGGGGAAACTTTGGCTGTAGTGTCGAGAGGGGGTGCCATAGGTTAATTCAACTTAACTTCAATGATAGCATTCTGGGAAGAATGCATTCAGAATTCATTCCTGGCTAAGTCTAAGATCTAAGATTCCCCCAAGCCTCCTGAGCAAATCTTAGACCTTAGATCTTAGATTGAAGCAGTATCAAAAGAGCGTTTTTCTGTTTAAGAAAAAACTACTTGACAAG
>CAMXCT020002593.1:0-93968 GCA_947184155.2 Cladocopium goreaui
AAAAGATTAAGTTCATGTTCAAATCAAAGAGTATAGACTATCTTGATCAGACTGTCGCATCACTGAAATCATGGCGAATAAAAGGGACTTATCCCAATATAACCTTATGCTAAATGAAATATTACACTTTACCATAATTTACCCAGATATTCATAGAATTTATATATAATCGATTCTCATTTGAAGAACCGGTCAGACCCCAACCCGAAGGCCCCCCTTTTGGCGCAAAGACCTGATACAGAAAAAACAGTTGCGATGTCAGGGGATGGGAGAGCAAGTGACTATCCAGTGGTGAATGGAGGGAGCGAGCTAAGGAGCTATGGCTATTCATATTATTTCATATTCCCTTTTTTGAAATGGGGAGCCAAGCTAGTCGGAGCTACGAGTTGAGTTTCCCAACCACATTCCAATTTTTATTGAAAAAAGTTTGATACAGCACTCCTTGGTGGCTTATCATTTCTATAACCACATTCCAATTTTTATTGAAAAAAGTTTGATACAGCACTCCTTGGTGGCTTATCATTTCTATAGTTGGTGGGTAAATTTCATCACGACCTCACTGTCCTCCCGAAGCCTGGAAATCATGGTTAGTAAGGGAAATCATCCCCAAATGGCCGAACAATTCAGGTTATATAGTGACATATTATAATTTACCCAGATATATAATTGGTGTATGGAATATTTCATGGGGTTATTTATGGATAGAGTCGTTTTTTCACCGCAAAAGAAGCACATTTTTTTTCGCCGCAACCTTCGACTGGGAAAGCATCTCCAAAAACTCTGCATCCTGCAACCTTGGCTCAAAGCTTTTTGAGGGGGGAGAGTGAATGAAACACAGCAACGATCAGCGACAGTACCCTCTGGTAATTTAACATAGCTATTGACAATGGCCATTTATAGTGGATTTTCCCATAAAAAATGATGATTTTCCATAGTTACGTTAAATTACCAGAGGGTATCTAAAAACAAGGACCTCACATACAGATTCATGAATCATAGCCGGAGGAAGACCATCTTTTTGAATCTATTACCAAACCGATTCAGTATTTGGACATGTTAGAATTGTTCATTGTTCATAAACATAGATGTCCAAATAGTGAATCCGTAACATATAATATATCATACAATTCATTGCTATCCTTGTGTCATATCCGTAACATAGAAATCGGCTATATGTTATAAACATGTCCATATCATAGCAATACATGATACGTTCACTGTGTCACGCTGATGTAATTCACCCCAGGGCTGAGAGGACATGTATCTTGCTTCGGAACATTTCGTAACCCGGTGGCTGGTTATCGCACTACATTCCACTTATAAGATCTTATAAGATCTTATAATTGGGTTATAACATATTATATATTTGGTTATAAGTAGGATTATATTATGTTATAACCCAATTATAACCTAATCATCCAAAACTTCAGCTCCAACTGAAGCGCATTGCTGCGCCTTGCTTATGCAAGTGCGATGCCGCCGCCTCCTCATGAAGGTGCGCAGTTCTGCTGTTCTACCCGGTGTAAGCTGGGTGAATTCCTGGTAGTAAGTGGAGTGATGTTGAACATACGTATCATAAATGAAGTGATCTTGAAACATTGTATATAGTATAATTTATAGAATATCTATAGAATATAACCTATATAATATAATATCATATATTTAGTATAATATAATTTAATATGATATAATATAATATATAATATAAAATTTATAATATCTAATATATAATATATAATATATAATTTATAATATATAATATATAATATATAATTTACAATATATAATATATAATATATATCATTTATAATATATATTTTATAATATAAAATAGATTATATTTGATATATATAATATATTATATTATATTATATTATATTATATTATATATAATGTAATATATATAATATTATATATATATATATTATACAATCAGTATTAACTATGTGTATGAGGGTATCCATCAATATGGGAATATCATGGGATCTAATTGGATCTAACTATAACTAGGCAACTTGATAAGATATGATAAGATGGGACCATTCTGATCATTTAATATTTTATTTTATATAAGCGATAAGATGTTGACTAATCTCCAATAAGATGTTCTTGGCAATCTAAGCATGCTTTAATAAAATGAATTACAAACATGATGGAAAACCGGATTTTCACATGATTCCACATCTTCTAACCATCTATAATTTAATGGGAATATCATAACATATAACATCAGATTATCAGATGATCATAAGATGGGAATAGATGGGGTACCTTATTATAATGGGAATAGATGGGATATGATATTTTTAAGATGGGATAAGATCATAGATAAAACTTAGTTGTTCAAAAAACAACATAAGATATCTTTTCCTCACTATGATAATAGTAAGATATCCCATCATCTTCAACATCATAGATCATAGATTATCATACCCAAATGCTCCATAGTGCTGGAATATTTACCAACATTTACCCCAAAAAATCACCCAGTTTTGTAGGTTTTAGTATACCAGCACCATGGCTTTCATATCCCATGACGGATCCGGCTGGTGCTGGCATATATGCTAACATGGATCCCATCAATATACCCCAGTCATGTTAGCATATATACCAGCACCATGGATCCTATGGGTACGGTATGTTAGTATGGATCCGTCATGGCTATGGGATAGTTGGGATCAACGGATGTCCGTTCGCCTCGCGTTCGCCTCGCCAGCTGCGGCGCATTCCTCCAAGATGCGGCCGCTGCCCTCGGTGCACGGCGTCCTGTCGCCGGAGGTCTGCGTTTCTTGGCACGGGATGGAGCCTCTGGAGATTCGTTGTGGTTTTTCGTTGTGGATCTTCGTTGCGGGTTTTAATGGACTTATAATGGGTTTTAATACATTTTTTTATGGGTATTTCAGCAACTTCATAGTGATTTGAGGGGTAACATGAGATTTTTCAAGAGTTTTCCATCTTTGGGAGGAAGAAGATCCAGAACAACCAATGATTTGGGATATTTTGTGGGTTTATCGGTTTATCATTTCTTTTTTGAGCCTTGTTAACCAGTTTCGGGATAAAGCCCGGTTTCCCAACCTTGACATTGGCAAACAGCCTAGCGCTCACCTAGAAAAATATCGGAATATCACCAAGAAGTATCTGGAATATTACCCTCCGGTAAACTAACATAACAATGGAAAATCACAATTCTTAATGGAAAATCCACTATAAATGGCCATTTTCAATAGCTATGTTAAATTACCAGAGGGTAACCAGAAACCACAGCAAAGTTCAATGGATGTTCCCATCCCACTGGCCAGTCACTGAAGAATTGGAGGAAATTTTCCTGGCGAAGCAACACACGAATTTTTTTCGGCCGTGTTCTCGTGTTCTTTCTACAGAAATGGGTGGGAGCTGATACCCTCTGGTAATTTAACAGTTTGCTATTGAAAATACCCCATTTATAGTGGATTTACCTATTTAAATTGGTGATTTTCTATAGCTATGTTAGTTTACCAGAGGGTATTATGAATGACTTGGGTGACGAGTTGCTTGGTGAGCTCGACGGGTCATCAACTTCATCCCATCATTTTTCCAGTGCCGGAGTAACCCGGGTGGCCAGGATGGGATGCTGGTGAAATCCTCCAGCCCAAAACATTGATTCCAGATGATAACCCGACTGATTTAACATGATTTAACTATCACCGACTGATAGTTCAACAACATTTTTTTGTTTAAACATATGAATTTATAATCCACCATAAATGAGGCATTAAACATGTGCATTACATAGTTCTTTTCATAGCTAGAAGCCATCCTTTAAAACAAATACCATTAAAAAACCACATGTGTTGTTGGTGAATCCATGTGATTCCAGATGTGAGCCGAGGCCAAGGCCTTTTTTTCGACGACCTCGGGGGATACGATGAGGCTGGCTCCATGTCTAAACTTATCATGGGCTTATAAGTATCATAAAAAATCATAAAGCACATAGCCAAATTGGAGTACTATAAGATACTATGGATGTATCTTTATATATATATATACTCATTTGTTTTTTTTTGAATGTTCCTCTCAATTTGATTTTCCCTTTCTCCCTGCTGCTCACGTACAAAGTTACCCTTCACATGACACTGGCGGCATAGGAACCACTTTGCTGAGAATCCCATCAATGCCCAGATGGCCAGGACAGATCAAACTTGAGCGTTCATTGAGGGGCCAAAAACGTCACCTTCTGGTGGTAAAATAACGGGCCCCGACAAAAGGTGCTATTGTAGAAAGAAACCCCGTTCTGGGACCATAGCAACCGCCAAAAAGGTAGAACACATTGAAACCTGGAAAACATGGGGACACCATCATCTATATACCATGCTGGAAACACTCTTCTATCATTTTCTATCTTTTTGTTGGGTTGCTATAATCATTGATGTCATCCAATTGCGATCCCTTTGTGATCTTGGGGGATCTATTTGTTGTGATATGATTCTTCCCCCTACATAGATTATGTTTGTTTGTGAAGAATCCAAACAGGTCGTTTTAGTTTCAAAATAAGCACAGAAACGCATGTTCAATTATCAGATGTTTGACAACATCTTTCAGGGGGACACATTCTCACGTTGCTTCTAATTCGGACAAGTGATTTGCGACCCGCACTGCAGGGTTTGCCTCAAGGGAGGGTTGACGCAGGGTCAAACGGTCTAGCATCTCAAAACTTTCGGATGCTTTCGATTGGTTTATTCTCTACAAAGCTATCGAAAGTAAATGTATTCCACAGGAACATGTATTGTATGTATATTCCACAGGAACATCTATAGGATGTATGTAAATTACATTACATATCATTACATTATTCCACAGGAACAGTATAGGATGTATTCCACATTATCTACAAAGCTGATTTTGTGGAACAAATGGTTTTCCCTTTTCGCTTGCGCAGCGGGTTTTTCCTGGGTCGCGGTGGCTGTGATCAGCTGGCTGTATCCATTCTATATCAGTCTATCCCATCAAAAGTCTATACGCATATATATGTATATATTAATATAAATATATATATATATACATATTAATATTAATATATATGTGTATATATTATATGCAGTATATATGAATTGTTGCTGATATTCCCATTATATCCCCAGACGGTTTTGACATTGTTCAGGTTTCTCGTACTTATGCATATATATATACATTGTTTTTGTTATGTATATAATTATATATTGTCAGATTGCATATAGTAACTATGATCACAAAAAAGACAGACAAGTCAACATCAGAATTTTTGTAGGAGTCCACTTTTCTATTTTGTTTCCTGGATTACATCGGAGTACTACATGTACACATATATGATATTCCCAATGATGGGCAGCATTGGTACAATCTGGTGAAGTTACTATATTCCCAATTACTCTATCGAGATATCTCTATATATGATATTCCCAATTGTCAATGGTATATTTCTATATATATATGAAAGTTCCTTCTTCATTGATATTCTCAGGGATTATATTGGATTATCAAATGTAGATTTCGCAATTATCAATGGTGTATTCGTGGTTTCCCTTCGTTTCCTTCGTGCAGGAGTTCGTCCTTTCAGTCCATTCGAGAACCTCCCAGGAGATTTCAGCCCTCGGGCGCCAGGAAGCACAGAAAAGGGCCGGCGACAGCGGGTCGATGGAGATGGATCTGGATTTTATGGGATTTCATGGAAATGGAATAGGGAGTTGATGGGATTTAATGGGATTTAATGGGATTTATGGATTTAATGGGCATTTAATGGGATGTGATGGGATTTAAT
The DNA here is from genome assembly GCA_947184155.2 of Cladocopium goreaui. Lineage (NCBI taxonomy): Eukaryota > Dinophyceae > Suessiales > Symbiodiniaceae > Cladocopium > Cladocopium goreaui. The sequence continues at coordinate 5,774 of CAMXCT020002593.1, forward strand.
GGGGATTATCGACTTGAGCTATGGCGTCAAAAAACCACCGTTGATGATTAGTTCGTGGATGATCATAAATTGGGATGCACCCAATGCCATAAACCTGCTGGGTGGGGATGGTTTAATGGGACAATTCACCATGTTTAATGGGAAAATTCACTATTTCGACTGGGCCATTTCCAATAGCTATGTTAGTCATTACCAGAGGGTACCACATCAGACTTGGACAAAGTTTTTTTCGAGATTGATGTCTGTTTTCTTTTTTGGTGAGGGTTTACGGGGCTGATTTTGTGATTCAGAAATGGGGAAAGTCTACTTCCAGCTGTGTTCGTTGTTCGGGTTGCACAGTAGACTAGTAGACTACAGGTACTACAGGGCTAGTGTGCCCCCACTGACAGTAAAAACTCAGGCCAATCACAGATCCTAGCTCTCGCGGTTTATAGTAGAGACACGGTTCATCATCCCAGCACAACCGTGCCCGGGATATACTGCACCTGGACATATTATAATTACGATATATACGCGGGAATACCCCAATACAGAGCCTTCGAACAATGGGCAAAATTATGATGTCTGATACATCAATTGATTTTTTGGACAGGTATCCTATCTTCTCACAACCCCATCTTACATGTCTGATTATGTTAGTACTTCATCTGTGCAAAAACATATGGGTCTGAGAGCCCCAGTGCTCCACTGGTTCATTAGCATTTTCCCTGCAAGAATTGCAATGTCTGGGCAAATCCCATATGTTCAGCCATTCCCAAATGAACAATATTGCTGATGCCATATCCCTGAACATATCATATTGGATATCTCCATGAACCACCATTCCCCAGAAAAATATATCCAACACCATCCCCACTACGGGTACCAAGCCCGGCCATTGCCTGGCTACGAGGTGGATAGCGGCATGAGACGTTCCATGTGTACCTATCACTCCACCTTCACGCCCTGCTCTCTGGATGCCTTCGGTCCGACCAATGAGCTGCGGGAGCTGTACAAACAGCAGTCCCGCGGGGCAGGCGCGGGTTGTCCGCTGGGGTGTAGGTTTTAGGTGGTGCCCTTGAAGAAGTTCGTGAAATGTTCGGTTGATGTTACCTTGTCTAACTGATCCAACTCTAGTGGTTCACATGGCAAAATCCAAGAAACATGATCTGCATTTATGGCGGACTTTCAATCTCTATGTATATATAGTCTACTAGAGAACAATCTGGATGACAAGCGGAAGAAATTGGACCTTGGTTCTTTTCTTGCTTGGTGGTGAGCTGTTGCTCCCTTTGAATTCGGGGGGAATTCGGGATGTTTGGAAGAAGTTCACCAGAAAGTTATGGTTGTTTTTGATGGGGGCTTTGTATTTCTTAACTCAGCAGTACTTTTCAGTTTCCATCCATAGCAAACACGGGGAAAGGCAAGTCAGAAGTACTGCTGTTGCACAGCTTTCGGACCATGAACTAACCTGACTCCCAAAGACATCACCTGCACATATGGATAATGTATGACAATGTCAGCCTGGGATGTACTAAAATGGTGGCCCAATGATCAACAGCCGGGTAAACATTCATCCAACCGCCGATATCTTGAATATCTTGAATCATCCATGGCTTCTCCCCAGGTATTTTCTTTCAACCCAATTGTAAGCTATGGAAAATCAATGAATTATGATAGGTAAACCATGGTAAAACATCGAATTCAATAGGTCATATGCTCCATGTATGGTATATTTACCAACATTTGCCCTAAAAATCACCCAGTTTTGTAGGTAAATATACCATACATGGAGCATATGGGATAGGCCATGGCTTGCCCATGTTCGTTTACTGAGTCTGGCAGGTGCCAACACTCCGAAGCCGCCACTCTCATCCGTTTGGGGACCTAGAGCTGATGGAAGGATCCAAGTGGTGTAATTATATAAATATATATATATAATATAGAGAGAGAGAGAGAGAGTGAGAGAGAACCAACCATAACCGTAGCCATGATAGTAATTTGACGCTGTAATGACCTGTAATGACCATATAAAACCATTTACAGATACATTTGCCATACTTAGATAGACGTAATATGACAGAACCAAGAAGGATCCCAGACCAGCCTCATGCATGGTATATCTGTAGATACATTCGGGTCGTTTTTCGGATAAACGCTGGCAACTATCCCACACATTGAGTGTAGGGGAAGTTGGGATATTCTTGTGCGCAACCTCAGTTGCGACCCCACCAGATACTCCTCACAGGTGTTTGCAGGTGTTGACTGCTAGATTGACATGTGATCCCTGATAGGTTTGATGAATTACTTGATAATGACTACCCTAGTTGTAATTTGCTTCATAACACCATCTACACCCAACTATATAGCTATTTCATCGCCATAATTCCTAGTGAAATATGATTGAACTAATCATTTTAACGATTTAGTTCACTGGGGCACCACCTTGTACCTTTTCCTGGTGGCCCTCGTACCCACGGGCCACTTGCACATGGCGTTCCCCTTCAGGTAACGACTACAAAGTCCTCGTACCCGGCCTATGTGCGCACTGGGTACCGATTGGAGGGTCTTGGTGATTCACCTTGATCGTAAATTGGTCAGTATCCAAGACATATTGGTGTATCGATTATTAGCCATACAAGGCCAATATATATATATATATGTCTGATTGGTGGTTTGGAATATTTTTTATTTTTCCATATTGGGAATAATCATCCCAACTGACTTTCATATTTTTCAGAGGGGTTGAAACCACCAACCAGATGTGTTTGCCATTATGGATGGTTGCATAGCATAGTGCCGTGGTGGGGCGGAAGTTTCCCAAGATCGCTATCCAACTAAAGTTTTCTCTGGAAGTTTCCCAGTTTTCTGGGGAATGTGTCAAAACCCTGTATACGTCAACATCACAACAGCTGGAAAGTCGATGTTCATGCACCCAAATGTATCATATCATGGGTGTTGATCCAACCTGACTCGGGTCGCTGTTCTGGTACTTTTGGAGCCGGGAAACCCACAACTCAGCTTGAACTTGAGACGATTCCCTCAGCTTCTGAATATCAGCACAGAATAACATATACTTATATTTAATTTAAATTGATATAGAATATAATGGTATGTTCATCATATTTGGGTTGTTCATTTCACTTATCAACTGGCTCCATTATAACTGCAGCAGAAAAACCCTGGGAATGTTAGTTTTACTTACTCATCAGAGTTCGCAACACTGAAGGTTTCTGACGTGGGCCCACATTTGTAGCCCACATTTGTAGCCCATGTTTTAAATTTTGGGTTCCATCAGTGGCAATCGAACCTGGCACAGAGAAATCTATTTCACATGATGGAAAACTCATGGAAAGTAGATGAACATGATGTTATTCAATATTAAATCTGCATTAGTTTTCCATCATGTCAAATATAATGGCACTGGAACAACTATAAAATACTATAAATGGGGAATGCAATGTTGCTATGTAGATCACCAAAAAAAAAAGCCGAGGGACTGCCATATTCTGGCAGGTATCACTCCATCAACGCTGGACATGGAAAAAAATGATATGGCACATACTTGATAAAATCAGAATAATTTTCCCAATGTGCTAATTTTCCGTAGATTTTCCAATGACATGTTTTAATCATTTGGAGATTATTCTCTTGTCAAACATGTGGATTTCCCAACGCAAAGCTAGATTCCCGTTTTGGGGCATCCCAAAAAACAAGTGTGGAACAAACTGTCATTGTTTCATCCCATTTTGTTGGTTTAAAACCACTTTTGACGTTTGTTAAAACGTTCACGTTTGTTAGTTCAAATTTCTTCAAATCGAGTTTTGAGGCTTATAACTTGTAAGTTCCTCTCTACTAATCAAACATGGATTGCTGAAAAATGGCCACGCTAGGACCCAGCGTCGGCCGCGTCGGCCAGTTCAGTGCTGGGCCAAAACCAAAGGCCTTATGAGGTGCAGTCGGGGAAATGATGTCATGTCCCTGGAGACTTTTGTACTTTTGTGTGTGTTTTTTTTACAAATAAGGTGACTATCCAAAAAGTTTTGTGTGGACTTATTTATTATGCTCAATTTGAACATATTCAAACTAAGTCTAAGTGTTTTATATTTTTTTAAATATAGACTTAGTTCTTTCAAACTTTATTCCAGAACTTAAGGCAGCTAGAAATAGACGCTTTATACGTCCATCCTGATTTAGGTTCTAAGGCTAATAAGTTGCTGGATGGCAAGGTAAACCCAATAATAACCCATCACCCCAACATGAAATGCCTCCCTGACAAATTTCATTGGGTGATGAATCTAGTTAATCTATGGGGAATGGGAATTAGGATGTATTGAATCTATTCATTGAATCTAAATCCATATACTATTCTTGAATATTCTGGAAATCATACATTTTTTGAATGAATTTTGAAATCCATCTACTATTTTTTTTGAAATCATTGAAGATTGAATCTATACCTTTTTTGGGAACCATCTGGGCGTTTTTCAACAGTGGATGGGATCAATGAACCATCGTCATGGAACTGGCCGGTAGTTTCATGGGCCATCTGGCTCTGGAGGTGGGGTAAACCATGGTAAACCGTTTGGGATGTTTAAGGACCAACGGTGCCATAAACAGTCAATTTGGATAGGGAAAAGTCGGAAAAGATGGCGAAAGCCACCGGATGGGTCTTCCAACAACCCTCGCCCCCGCCTATGGTGTGGAGGGGTGGCGGGGTATGTTGTCTCTATGGTGATGGGCTTCCCGTACGACTCAAGATCGAAATTGTCTCTAGCTAGGACGCACTATGACTTCAGCATGTTCTGTCAGATGCTTCACATTCCTGCGTGTGCCGCTTTCTATTTGAAATAAAATGGCAACAAGTTTGGAATGACATTGAATTATTTTGAATGAAAATGGATTTTCAAATCACATAAATCATCTTCATTTGGAGTGTCCCAAGTCCCTATGCCAGGCATGTCCCCCTCCATAGGTCCCCTCCATGCCATTTTTACCGCCAGGCAGTCCATGTGGATCCATCGGCCAAATTCCTGGAGACGAGCTCAGTGCTGCACCGCGACTTTCGCAAATTCGATCAGAAACAGATGCCGGGGGGGCCCAAGGGGCAGGATTTTCGTGGTGGAGAGATGATGAGGAGAGATTTTTTTTTACGCATTTTGATTGAGATTTCAACAAAGATTGGGATTTTCACAACGGTGGATGAGTATTCTGATAAGCCTTTTTTGTGGTTCACAGTGACGATATCTGATTTTTGTTGTGGCATCAAATTCCAAGTCAGATTCTTTGTGAAATCAACGAAGATATGGATTTTTCATCACTGCATCACTGCCCACTGCAGGTTTGTTTGTCAAAAATCAAGGTCACCAGAGCTCACAACATCGTGGTTTGCTTGGGCTTGGTATATTTTCCGAGATGTCCGCAAACACTAACCATTCATGTGTAGTAGCTAATAAAATAGCATGAGAGCTACGGCAACGTATATATATAATTATATATATATACTCACATAACATGCTTGTTTTTTTCTTTAAATCTAACCATGACATGATTGGCATATGCATGAATATTCCATAGATATCCCACTTGAACTGGTCCCTGGCACCTGACCCTGGGGACCCTTGCAGGCGCCGGGCCCACATGAAACCAGCCGCCCCACCTCGTGAAGCCAAGTTGTTTTTTGGGCGCAAAACGGGGTCTGTGGGATTTGATGCTCAAGGAAAAATCAAAGAATTCTCCAAATGATACTATACCAGATACCATATACTACGTATCAAAACATGAGAGAGTCATGATACAGTATGATATGTTCTTTATTGTTATATCACCATTATATCATTATATAACTATTCACTAGTGGTTTGCAGTTGATACTTGAAAAAATATGACAAAAACCATCAAAAACCTACCTCTAAAGGTCGAAGCCTTTGTCGAACCTTATTTGATGGCCATTTGGGGGTATATCACATCTTCAACTCAGATGAAGGTTCTTAACTGGTTGGTGGTTTGGAAGATTTTTTCCATATATATGGGAATACTAATCCCAACTGACTTTCATATTTTTCAGAGGGGTAGGTCAACCACCAACCAGTCCAGATTATATAGAACCATCTGGGTAAATTACAACGACCTCACTGTTCTCCCGAAGCCTGGAATCATGGTGAGTAAGGGAAATCATCTCCAAATGGCCGAACGATTCAGGTTAGTGAAATACTAAAATTTACCCAGAACCATCTACCGCTATGGCAGGATGACATTAGCCAATCCACGGTCAATCAACGTCTGACATCTTGGAAACTGCTCCAATTGGGTATACGTATTTTATAGTTCTTCCAAAATCGATGGCTGGATCTGGGTCCAAAACCAATACTCCGCCAAGACCAACGCCCCCCGGGCCCCGTGTGTTGCAGCTGGCTGTCCGGCTGGGCATATCTCACAGTATCTCATTTCGGAGCGTACTCAATGGCTTAATTCTCAGCCATCAAACGAAAATTTGTATTTTTTTGTGTATTGTCATTTTTTGTAGTACATATACATACATTATATATTAAAATGAATAATATGTCCACATATTCCTTATCCATGTGTGTATATATATATATAACCATACATAATTCTCTACAACTTGAACGAAATATACATATATAAATATATACATATGTACACGCATATATATATATATATATGTATATATATATATATATGTACATGGTGTCACATAATGGACCCTTTAAAAATATCCATACAAACAGGTAAACAAAGCAAAACAATATGCAAACCTATCACCCAACACTATCTAAAACTATACATAGTCAACATTACTAAGTTGAAATGGCAATCTACCTTCTTGTTATTTGACATAGCTATGGAACATCACCATTTTTAAATGGCAAAATATCATAAATCATAGAACTCATGGGCCATTTTCCGTAGCTGTGTAACAGATAACCAGATGGCAAATCCCATTAATCCCATCAAAGCATGGTAAATACCTACCGTTGAGTCCTGTAAAATGATAGTCGATCGCATTAAATAACCACAGGGTAACTTCAATGATAGTCTCCATTATAGTTGGTACAACCACTGACATGTTGTTTGCGTCTTAAAGCACTAAATGGTTGTATCTCCATATCAACAAAAGAAAACAATTTCATTGGTTTAGTATGGTTTAGTAACATATCAAAAGTCGAGCTATACGTATTTTGTCCTTGTCAAAACCATGTTTGAGATCAGTAGCCCTTAATTGACCCGACCGCGCTAAGGGCTCCTCCCTTGTGCCCGGACAAGGACTCGCGCTTTCAAGGCTCGCGGCGGTTGGAATAATTGGAGACATGTGAAAAATGAAAAGTGATACCCTCTGGTAATTTGTCAAATAGCTATTGAAAATGACCATTGATAATGGTTTTTCCCATTGAAAATGGTGATTTTCCATAGTTATGTTAGTTTACCAGAGGGTACTTTTTTTTTTGTGAATCTAAAATAGTGACCAGAAAAGCGTCTTTGTGAGGGTTACTAAAGTGTAAAACTAAACACTATGTTGTTTAATGTAACCATTATATATATAGTATATATAGTATATAAACATTATGTAGGTCACAGTCTGTTATATAAATAGCACCAAATTGGTAGCCAAGGGTATCTTGAAGGGCTATGTATATATATATATATAGATAGATACTATTTCTATTGGGTTCCTTGTCTGCTTCGGGGTTTGACGTGCTATTGATATATGCTATTTTTCCTGCCGATGATTGACCAAATTGACTTGAGCAGATTTTCTCTTAAAGGGGGGCTCACCCAAGCTCAGCCACCCAGCATGACAAAATTGCGATCATTATATGGGTTTGTTTTTTCATACCACCCCCATTATGCCATTCCCATGGAGCAATTCATGTTTTTAATTCCCATGAAGGTGGCCATTTTGGGTATCCGTCATTTTCAGACAAAGCATCAAAGCCCTATGTCCATTTGTTCCCCATCTTTGTTGGATAGGGGAAACGTTCGGAAATAGATGTGGAACATCAACCATTTCTGGATGATTTTCCGTTTCCCGATGGGTTTTCCACATCTAAACGTTTACCGTAACCCAGCTTAGGAAGTCCCATGAAGTCTCCATGTCCTGGCTTATCCCATACAGAGTGAGGCCCTGGTGATGTGAGCGTTGATTTAGATTCACCTGATGACTAGCAATACGGTTTTTCTTCCCCATAAACCCAGTTAAGCAAGTGACCTGTACGGCAACTTAGCGACTTAGCGCTTTCGAAAACGGGGCCCGGGAGCCTCACCTTTCCTACGTCTCTCCGTGGTCAGGCACCACGCAGTACCAGCGCGACTACTCCTACTGGCGATGATACGGCGACTGGGCGGGCACCTCCTGGACTTTACCAAGCAGTTGATGGGAATATCATGGCGATCCCTCTGGTGATTTAATGGGATGAACTATGCTTTCATGGGATTTAATGGGATTTACTATGATTTCATGACATTTATATGGATTTACCCTTTGGTTATTTCACAGCTGTGGAACATGGCCCATTTATAAATATTTATGATGATTTACCCATCACAAATAAACAAAATCCAGCTCGCTATGTCAAGCAAGCAGAGGGTCCATTTCATTGATCTGTTGTTCACAATGTATGGGCCAATGGGTAACAAATGGGTAACAATATTCATAGCCAATTGGGTAATATATATATATATATATAGCTATGAATTATCAAATATACCCATAGACAATATTCATAGCAATATACCCATACCCATAGCTATGAAGTATACCCATAGCTATATATATTTGACAATTATACCATAGCTATATAATATATAGGTTAATTGTCAAATTATTCATAGCTATGGGTATGGGTAACAATTGGGGACCCCAGGATCCGTAGGATCCGTAGGATCTGTGGTCAATAACTGGCCCAAAAACCCCTGTCTCAGGGCTGGGCTGCGTTCTCCACGGCGATTTGGTGGCGATGCCTCGGGCGATTTGGTGGCGATGTGCGGAATTTGTGGGACGCTGGATGTATGATTTATATGATTTAGTCATTCCTGGAACCGGCAGTTTTCCACCCAGAGATTTGTAGAAAGGCCCAGTATATAGCTGCTTATTCCCCAGCCAGGTGAGGGTCTCTAGATTTCAACAAAGGTGCAACTTCCTCGCCGGACCCGAACACCAGGGCATGCCTGGACCCCAACACCATATCGCGAGATCTGGAGTCAGCTGGGCTCGCCTGGACCCGAACACATGCCAGACAGAATGCCAGAGAGAATGCCAAAAAGAATGTCAGAATATATGCCAGAAAGTATGTCAGAATAGATGGCAGATAGAATGCCAGAAAGAATGCCAGATAGAATGTCAGGTAGAATGTCAGAATATATATATATATATATATATACGCCATATATACTTCCAGATGGCATGTCAGAAACGATGTAAGAATAGTGTGTCAGGTTGGGGATCACTGTAAGAACGTTTTTTTTGTTGTTTATTTAGAAAGGGTCAGATTGGCTACACTGCTCCACAACACACCGAAACTTGGAAAAACCATCATTTTCCGCTTGGAAATAGATAGCCAATCCCATGCGCCAGACCTCTTGAGCAACTATTTGCCATGCAGGAAACTGGCATGACCATTGTGTTTTGATAGCAGGGGTTTAAAATCCGGGTTGGGAAGCACACTACCATTGCCTTTGGAGGTCACCTGGCGTTGAAACTTGATGATTAGTACTGGATGCATGTTGTTTGTTCAGGGTTCCATAATGTTCCATATAAATATCTATTAATGGTCATAGATAAATGGAAAATCATCATAAATGGTCATAGATAAATGATCATAAATATCTGAAGATGGACATATCGACTGGATGTGTGTTGAATCTGGCACAGGTTCTGTTGGCTTTGCAATGCTTTGCATGCTCGATGCGGAAAAACACTCCACCACCGCGGTTCTGTTCCTACAAATTCCTCTCGCGATGTGCAGATGTAGAAATATGTTCCGACATGGGTTTGGTACCTGGAAATGGGGTATCCTCCAATTATGGCTATGTTTGAAGGGAAGATGTTGATAAACGATCAAAATCAGTATTACCCTATTTTCAGTCAAACCCAAATGGGCATGGCTCAAAAATTGCGCCTTCTAATGCTGGTCTTCAAAGCAGTAAACAGTCCCACCGTTGTTGGTGGTCATCCCTCTAATGTTGAAAGATTCAACTGCTAGACAGTGTTCCAAGATCAGGTGTCACATGCATGGACAAACAAACTCCTTATAATTCCTTAAAATTGATTTTCAATCAGGCATATTCATGGGGGTTTTGCAACAACTATTGAGAACCGGTGATGTAAAATAATCTTACCAATGGTAAACAACAATGCAAATCTAACATCGATTCATATGATTAGTGTGCTTGACACCGTTGATGTGATTGATGATTCAAACATACTTTGTATAGTTATAGTGAATATAGTTGCTTAGAGTTACTAGCCCATCTTGCAACAGCCAAACATAGTGACATAATCATGATTATAAATATCATTACCTTGTGGGATAACATTTCCATGATTGATTCAAACACCACAAAAGGACAGAGATTACATCGTTCCTTTTGTTCGCAACGCATTGAACGGGACCGTTGAGCCCCAACGCCCTGAGCTTTTTGGGTCTTTCCAAGATGGGGAGACCCGTGGCATCGATTGGTGAATGGTTGAAGCCCACTAGGTGAGGTGCAATCCGCAGTCAATGGATAGACCTACGAACATGAACACAGATTTGTTCACCAAGTTTGACCAAGCAAACCGGTGATTTATTCAACAGTTACTAAGGTTACTAATCAATCATGAGGTAGACCTTGGTATTGATGAAAGTGGTACGATGCGCGGAGCTGGTGCAGTACAAGCCATGGATTACGAAACATATTGCGGTGTGGCAATATATATATATATATAGTTGAAACATGTTGACATCTTTCTTTGTTTTTTTTTGCATTTTTTCGTGACACAATTGAACTAATTAGTTGGATGCCTATTCTTCACTTTACGCGACTCATGTCTAGTTGCTCGTTTCAATTATCTTGATTTTCGCTTGAAATGGGTTGACGATCCCACCAAGGAGATGTGGTGTAAATATATCATGCAGATTGAGTCGGGTTTCTAACCCCATCTACCCTCTGGTAGACTAACATAGCTATTGACAATTGCCATTTATACTGGATTTGCCCATGAAAAATGGTGATTTTCCATAGTTTTTTGTATGTTTACCAGAGGGTACTGTAGCTATAACAATAGTTTGTGCATCTTATCACCATAAACCCCAGTAAAATCTTGGTGAAAGCAACCACTGGTAGTGATGCTGCCAGGATCAAACAAGCTTTCAGTGAACGGAAATTGCTAACCACGACCTTCCAACATTGGGATTTATCCTCCAGTTTATAAAAGATACCCTCTGGTAAACTAACGTAACTGATGGGAAAATCACAATTTTTAATGAGAAAATTAAGTATAATAATGTCCATTTTCAATAGCTATGTTAGTTTACCAGAGGGTATCCTCCAGTTTATAAATGATAGTTACGGGAAGAAGAAGATAACCATGGCCCATTTGCTTCGATGATTTCGCGAGCTCAAAATGGGGATAAAACTTTCCACTTTTGCAAAGTTAACGATAAACATTCCCAGAAGGTGGCTCCCAACAGTGGAGATGTGCCCGAAAAAAAACCTGGGGATTTCACCATGAAATGCAACAGGTCCAACATTTCTCCGCCAGAAAATGTAGATATACTGGGGGATGATAGCCTAATCTATGGTGATTTTCCGTGGAGACCATGCATTTTGAATCCGTTGTTTTTTTTTGGGGGGGGATGGGCAATGTTGGATTTCTGGATGTCAAAGACAAACGAAGCCCAGATTCAATTTTCAAAGTCGTAGAAGATCTGAAGGGAAACTAAGACCCTAATCAGAAGGGAAAAGCATGACGTAATACCATCGCAGCCAGGGACTTTTTTCAAAGGCTTCATCAGGCTTCATCCTGTGTTATCCCAATTGATGTGGCAAACCATCCAAGAATAATATCCAATTTACCAGTGACTGGAGGGGTTCTTGGACACCATAGCGTATACAGTACAGCGTTCATTATTTTAGGCTTCACAAACCATAAAGATTGAGGTTCCTGATTTCATTGATTTTAGTTTTTTTTTCACCTACAAATAGAGGATAATTCGGGTTGATACGATGATAGGACCCCAAACACGACGATCCATGTGCTGATTGTAAGTGGAGGGGGATAACCCAAGGTTTATTCCAGTGCATCATCTCTGGGTTAGTTGAAGATCTACATGAAACCATTGATGTATAAGCCGAACATGTTGGTTTCCTGCACATGTTCCCCTAAAGAATTCCGATACGTGGGGATTTCCTGAAAGTTGGGGTACCCCCAGTTCTCATCCATTTGAGTAGGATTTTCCAGCAAATAAACGAACCAGCTATTGGGATACCCCTGTTTATGGAAACCTCCACATGAGCAAGACGTAATCTTCCATCACCGGTTGCAGCTGACCACACGCAGATCGTCAGCTGCACGATCTGCACGATGCGACGTGCCCATGCTTTAAGCATGCGGTGCTGGTCATGGCTCATTGGACGGAGACGGTGAGGATCAATATGTTTTGTTGGGGATGGGTAAAGGATGGTTAAGCATCAATCAACTATCATCAACTATGGAAGATATGGACATCTAATGGCCATTTAATGGATCCATTTAATGGACATTTAATGGCCATTTAATGGACATCTAATCATCAACGGAAGATATGTATTGATATATGGGGATGGGTCTGACCGTCTGACCCCACCTTCTGATTGGCTCGTATTGTTTTGACCTCGACATTTGGCCGCTGAAGGTAGCTTCTGTTGTTGTTGTTTTTTTTATTGTGTAAGCCATCAGACTTGATCAATGCATCATCTTAGGATCTTGTAGGTCTTTTGGCCCTAATTAATATATATATATATAATATTGGGAGGGTACCATTGGGAGGGTATCCCCTAATTAATAAACCATGTTTTATTTTTATCCGGGGTTGACATTATGCAAAAAAACACATATCAGTAGTTTGACATAGCTGTGGAAGTACTTATATATGGGATCTACATTCATCTATAAAAAGAAAAACACATATGGGATGTGAAGAAAGCCACATAATTGACATAGCCATCACCATAGCCATTTTTAGGGATGTGAACATAGCAAGTTTACTCGAGAATCTCTGAACCACATAGCTATCACCTATCCAGTGGCTTTACATGGGATCCCAAGTGTTGTTTTTGGCCATCCAAATTGGGGTTACCTAACCTCGACCCATACATTGGCTACCCTATGTAGCCATATAACGTTCAGGGCTACATTTACCCATATCTAGTATTACTATGTATCACTATGTATTACTATGTATTACTATGTATTACTATGTATTATATACTGGTATGTATTACTATGTATTACTGGTATGTATTACTGTAAATCAAGATGTGTTCATAACATGCTCAGATTCAGATGTCCTGTCAACTCATCAATGGATACATCCCGTCGTATCCTGTGGGAAAGCCTGGATACGCAACAACCATTTTCCCGTCGTGACTTGCCTTTGAGCCGTGCTGGGAAACCACCCATCTTTGGCAAAACGGCGAGCACGGTGCAGGTTTTCCAGCGCGATGTTTAATGAGGGTAGATGTGAAACCCTCGAATGTACACTAACAGAATGCTATGGAAGGTGCACATTTATACATTATATTGAACGATTTTCCCATTAAGCATGATGGTTTTCCATAGCTATATTAAATTGCCAGAGGGTAGGTTCAAGCATCAAAACACGCATTTTGCCTCAACATGTTGATATTTACTCTTGTAAGTGGCACCATCTGCATACCCTGACTTCCAGCCACACAAGACGTTGCCAGACTTCTTCCTGAAGAGTGGGTGAAGATCTATTGATCTTTGTTCCATCGTAGGTCTATACCTGTGAATGATGGATTTATAGAGTTTGATGATGTTTCATGTTCAATATTATTGATCAAATTGTTCAAACGTAAGGGAAAAAATGTAATGCCCCCACTACAATCTGACCATGATGGTTTGCACAGCGAAAGAACACCATGCAAAGATCGGGGATGGTTCCGCAAGTGGCGTGGGAAAACACACACAAAAGTCGGAATTCGTGAAAGTTTGACCCATAGACTTCGTACATATACATATACATATATATATACATACATATACATATATATATAATATGTATATATATATATATACATATATTCGCCATATTGTTGGTGAACCTTGACCAACCACATGCTTCATGCGTTTGAGGGGCAAGGTCCCTAAAGAAAATCTCCCCAAATTGGTCCACGACATTGGTTCATGGGGATTTGCATCAAGCAGAAATCAGGACTGAAAATTGAGGAAACCCTTCGAACTTCTGTTGTTGATCATCATGTTCCCCATGAAACCGTAACTTACGGGGATCCTCCATTTTCGACACGAAAATTACCACGTCTTGGACGACGTGGACGACGGCGCAGCATTTTGGGCAGAGAAGGTACTCTCAAATTCCCAGATGTTGGTCTTTGTCAGACATTCAGTACAATTCTGCCAAAAACAATCGGAGGGTCAGAGGAGTTTTCCAAAAGTTGAAATGATTCACTTCATAAATCAAATATAGTGGACTGTACATTCTCTCATTCTTCATAGGATGATACCTGGGATTTGTAGGTGTTTTTGTACGTGTTTAGCAAGTTGGACAGCCATACCTCAGATTTCAGGTTTTCACCTGAGCTGCCCAGAAAATCCATGGTTTCAGGAAACACAATGAAATGATCAACCACTCATGGGTCCGTTGCTACCCCCAAATTCTGGCTTGTACCTGAAATAGTTCATGGATATTCTTGGGCTGTTGTTGAAATAACATAAAGTTTAACATCAAATCCAGCAACAAATCCTGTCATAAAAATCCTGTAAACATCCAGGAGTTTGAAATCGGCAAAATCAACCATGAAATAATATGAAATCATCACAGCAAACATCGTCCTGAAACGCAGCCATGACCAGTGGTGAGAGGAGGAGCGGACAGAGATCCAGGAGCTACCAAGAAAATTGCCCAAAAAAGAAGCCTTTGGGGCCAAGATATAGGGATTTTATAGGGATTTTAGAGGGATTTTATAGATTTACTGGATTTTAAAGGGATTTTAAAGGGATTTTGTAGGGATTTACTGGATTTTAAAGGGATTGAATATGGATTTGGGACCCATTTACACAGGGTCCCATTCTCGGGAAACAGACTGTGATTTTTTACTGGGGGATCATCCTCAAACGGCCTTGTGAAACATCTATTTTTCAGGGTGAATTATTGTAGCCATATAAAAGAAATAAATATAATATATGTGTGTATGTATATATACTGAACTGGTTAGTGACTAGGATATAAGTGGATATACTTTTTAATATAATATGTATATATATATAATATATATCTGGGCAAATTTGATAATAACCTCACTGTCCTCCCTCACTGGAAGCATGGTTAATAAGAGGAATCATCCTCAAATGGCCTTAATTCAGGTTAGTGAAATATTGTAATTTACCCAGATATATACAATATCTGTGTATGTATATATATATATATACTGGTTGGTGGTTTCAAACATTTTTTTTCAATTTCAAATATGGGATGTCATCCTTCCCATTGACTAATATTTTTCAAGATGGTTAAAACCACCAACCAGTATATGTATGTATGTAATAAACGTATTAAACCAATAAGAAGAGGCGCCTGTATTGGGGATGGTTTATTGTTGTGGGCCTCACAGTAGGGGAATTTACGTATAATTATTTGATATATATACTGTACTATTGTATAATTATAATATATATAATACTACTACAATTAATGTACATATACATTATATTATATTACATTATATTATATTACATTATATTATATTACATTATATTATATTACATTATTATATTATATTACATTATATTATATTAAATTACATTATATCATATTATATTATATTATATTATATTATATTAATATATAATATAATATAATATAATATAATATAATATAATATAATAGCATATTATATTATATTACATTTTATGATATTATATTACATTATATTATATTATATTATATTATACATATAATATTCGTACGGCAATGCTTGCTTTTGGTGTAAAATCATTGACTTTCCTAGATGACGTCGGAAAATTACTCCCCCATCGCACTGTATACACCTGAAGTTCGCCAACAGATCCACCAGCTTTTATCTGGGCTTGTTTGAGGTGATATGTCAATTTACCAGTGGGAAATTGATTCTTTTCAGGAGCCCCAAATCAGCAACACCAAGGCATATCAATTTCTACAAGATCCAAGGTTAGCATTAGCCGTACAGGATGTGTTTTTTACCATTTGTTGTCTTTCAAGGTTACCATGATCTTCCATTTGTTCGAGGTGTTTGTTTACCTTATGCGGGAGTATGATCTAGAGGAGTTGAAACCACCAGCCAGATATATATATATATAGTTTGATATAGTGTTGACAGCACGTTGGCTATCTGGAAAATAACATATATTATTCTAAGTTTATTATATATAATGAACATTTTTTTGGTTGTATAGATAGTATAGATAGTATATATACATATATTAGCTTCATGAATATCCCGAGATTATCTCCCACTGGATCACCAGGAAGAGCAACAAGTTGGATCCTTTGGAGTTCGGAACATGCAATGAGGTCGCGGAGGCGCCGGAAACGAAACGTGCCATTTTTTAGGCCCCCGGCCACGATAGCGTTCAGTTGGTGAACATAACTCCAATGACTATGGTTTATGGTACTTATAACTATAGTTACTTGGTTTTATAAACCAATTTAGAACTGGGGGCATAAGCCATAAACCATAGTTATTGGAGTTAATTATAAACCAACTGAACGCTATCGAACGGGGGCCTCACATTGTGGCGATTGCAATGGGAATCCGCGAAGTTTTCCATGGAGAAGTTGAAACAGCTGGGAAAATCATGGAAGTAAATTTGGGGATTGTCAAGCCACGGGGTAGATCAGAGGTTGTACATAGTTTGCCTAGAAATAGTCGATTTTGCCCGAATTGTTGATTGTCTGAATGGTGTGAAAGGCAATCCGGGATATTCCAAACCATTGGATCTTGGGGTATCCTTCATAGAAACCCATGATGGTCACCTGAAGTGTTGTTAAACCCAATCAGACATGTTGGTGTTGCCAACAAGGGGAGAAATACGCAGAAATGCGATATGAATCAATTCCTGTCTGATCCCTCTTAGAAATTTTGAAGTTGAACGTTACTTTTTATTGGGAAGAATTCTCAACCCCCCATTCTAAATATGACACGGACGAGTTTCATATGTTCCCATCATTTACTCCTCAAACATGAATCAAATACATCCGCGCGGAGAAAGCTACCATCCACATGGTTGGCGGACGCCACTGAGATATGGACGAACAACTGGTCCCCTTGAGACACCCGAATACGAATAGGTCAAATCCCAATATCCTTATCCCAGAAGATGATTGTAACAATGCAGGACAACTAAGATAGGAAAACCCTTGATTTGAAGAAAGTCATGTGGTTAAACCAATGCCATGCTTATCATCCCCCAGTCCCATTTTTATAGGTGGTATGGTTACCATTCCCAATCAGGGGTGGTTTATTGCTGTTTTACCCACATTATGTATATCTATATATATATATATACACACACACTGTATTTATACTAATTACTATAGGTAATGATAACCATTAGTTGACACTACTAGTTGAAATACACTATTAATGATATCCATGAATTAGTGTTAAAAAATATGGTCTCCTGAAGTTTCCTGTGTTTTTGTTGCCCCTTCAACCAGTCCTTGATGATTTTTTTGGCGTCAGGAGGTCAAAGACATGCCTCCCATGCCGCGTTTGAAGGCCCGAAGAGCTGGGAGGTGACCTCTGTACATATCAATAGATCTGGGTAAATTTCATCACGACCTCACTGTCCTCCCGAAGCCTGGAATCATGGTTCCTAAGGGAAATCATCCCCAAATGGCGTTAATTCAGGTTAGTGAAATATTATAATTTACCCAGATAGATATAATCACAAAATACATGTACCCTCTGGTAGACTAACACAACTATGGAAAATCACCATTTTCAATAGCTATGTTAAATTACCAGAGGGTAATAGAGTGATATAGAATCATAATGAATCTAGAATTTGTGATTACACTCTAGTAATACATGAATATCACTAAGTATTGTATAGAGTGTTGTGGAATGTTATAGATATCATCACTACAGAAATAGATGTATGTATACATTGTCATTGTAATAGCTTGCAATATCTTGCAATATGGGGGATTCCAGAAATGGTGGTACCCCCAAACGGATGGTTTATTTAATGGACAATGCTATTAAACATGGATGATGTAGGGGTACCCCTATTTCAGGAAACCTCCATATCTATACACTTTGCTGATTTTTCCTACTAGGCAAGAGTGATCCAAGAGCTGACATTGCCCAGCTGCTGGGGCTTCTGTAATCCCTTCCCCCAGCCATTCAATACCCCCCAGAAACCATGGTTTAGTAAAGGGTTTACAGACAACTGAGATCATAGAATTGGGTTTTGTTTCAGAATTATGGTAACCATACCTTATTTTCTGCTGTTGATTTTGTATCAACGTGAATGTGGTAAACCCATGAATAAACAGTTCCAATATCAATTCCAAGATTACCATAAATGGATGGTAGAATTCATGTAAACACCATCCCTACGTTTGTTTTTGGCGTTACCACATTATTTTGGCAACATCACAATGTTTGATGGTAAAATCACTCACCATTGCCCCACACTCACGGCCATGCGTATCTTCGCTCTACAATGTGGCCTCTCCCCATTTATAAGTTGGTTTAAAAACAAGACAACTACAAGGATATATATGTATAAATGATAATAAATATCATAAACCGTAGATAAACATAGTATCAGTATCTATAAATATCATAAAACCATATAGTATTCATAGTGACATTGGAGATTTGTGGCCCCCAACTTGTCGCGATTTTTCACGTACCAACTCATCGGGGGGCCAAGTCGTAGGCATTTTTCGTAGCTTCCTGAGGCGACGTTGCCGGACCAAGGCGCGGGGGTGTTTACCATGGAAATGCGAATAGCCGGCCTGGTAATGACTAACATACCCTCTGGTAAACTAACATAGCTATTGAAAATGGTCATTTATAGTGAGTTCTCCCATCAAAAATGGTGATTTTCCATAGTTACGTTAAATTACCAGAGGGTACCCATAGGATCCATGGTGCTGGTATATTAATGCTGACATGACTGGGGTATATTGATGGGATCAATGTTAGCATATATACCAGCACCATGGATCCGTCATGGGATAGCGAACTAGAAAATCCACCCATGTTTAAAAACGGTAAACCATCTATTTCTATGGGCCATGGCTTCCATAGCTATGTTAGTTTGCCAATGGGAATAGTCAATGGAAATCATCGGTACCCCATTTTTACGGGGATTTTTTTTCTTCCTCCCAGGGGATTTTTTTTCCCGGCTAAGTTCCCGCAGACTGGTGTGCCAGGGAAGCAAGGCAGCAAGGCAGCAAGCCAGCAAGGCAGCAAGCCAGCAAGGCAGCAAGCAAGCAAGCAAGCAAGCAAGCAAGCAAGCAAGCAAGGCAAGCAAGCAAAGCAAAGCAAAGCAAAGCAAAGCAAAGCAAAGCAAAGCAAAGCAAAGCAAAGCAAAGCAAAGCAAAGCAAAGCAAAGCAAAGCAAAGCAAAGCAAAGCAAAGCAAAGCAAAGCAAAGCAAAGAAAAGCAAAGCAAAGCAAAGCAAAGCAAAGCAAAGCAAAGCAAAGCAAAGCAAAGCAAAGCAAAGCAAAGCAAAGCAAAGCAAAGCAAAGCAAAGCAAAGCAAGCAAAGCAAAGCAAAGCAAAGCAAAGCAAAGCAAAGCAAAGCAAAGCAAGCAAAGCAAAGCAAGCAAAGCAAAGCAAAGCAAAGCAAAGCAAAGCAAAGCAAAGCAAAGCAAAGCAAGCAAAGCAAAGCAAAGCAAAGCAAAGCAAAGCAAAGCAAGCAAAGCAAGCAAAGCAAAGCAAGCAAAGCAAAGCAAAGCAAAGCAAAGCAAGCAAAGCAAAGCAAGGCAAGGCAAGGCAAGGCAAAGCAAGCCAAGCCAAGCAAGCCAAGCAAAGCAAGCAAGCAAGCAAGCAAGGCAAGCAAAGCAAGCAAGCAAGCAAAGCAAAGCAAGCAAGCAAGCAAGCAAGCAAAGCAGCAAAGCAAAGCAAAGCAAGCAAAGCAAAGCAAAGCAAGAAGCCAGCAAGCAAGACAAGGCAACGCACGCAAGGCAAGCAAGCAAGGCAAGCAGGCAAGAAAGCAAGGCAAGAACAAGCAAGGCAGCAAAGCAAGCAAGCAAGGCAAGCAAGCAAGGCAAGCAAGGAAGGCAAGCAAGCAAGGCAAGCAAGGCAGGCAAGCAAGGCAGGCAAGCAAGGCAGGCAAGCAAGGCAGGCAAGCAAGGCAGGCAAGCAAGGCAAGCAAGCAAGGCAAGCAAGCAAGGCAAGCAAGCAAGGCAAGCAAGCAAGGCAAGCAAGCAAGGCAAGCAAGCAAGGCAAGCAAGCAAGGCAAGCAAGCAAGCAAGGCAAGCAAGCAAGGCAAGCAAGCAAGGCAAGCAAGCAAGGCAAGCAAGCAAGGCAAGCAAGCAAGGAAGCAAGGCAAGCAAGCAAGGCAAGCAAGCAAGGCAAGCAAGCAAGGCAAGCAAGCAAGGCAAGCAAGCAAGGCAAGCAAGCAAGGCAAGCAAGCAAGGCAAGCAAGCAAGGCAAGCAAGCAAGGCAAGCAAGCAAGGCAAGCAAGCAAGGCAAGCAAGGCAAGCCGCAAGGCAAGCAAGCAAGGCAAGAAGCAAGGCAAGCAAGCAAGGCAAAGAAAGAAGGCAAGCAAGCCAGGCAAGCAAGCAAAGGCAAGCAAGCAAGGGCAAGCAAAGAAAGGCAAGCAAGGAAGGCAAGCAAGCAGGCAAGCAAGCAAGGAAAGCAAGCAAGGCAAGCATAGCAGGAAAGCAAGCACGGCAAGCAGCAAGGCAAGCAAGCAGGCAAGCAAGGCAACAGCAGGCAAGCAAGGCAAGGAAGCAAGAGGAAAGGAAGCAAGGAAGGGCGAAGGAAGGCAAGGAAGGCAAGGAAGGCAAGGGAAGAGCAAGCAAAGAAAAGCGAAGCAAAGCAAAGCAAAGCAAAGCACAGAGGCAAGCAAGGCAAGCAAGGCAGGCAAGGCAAGCAAAGCAAGCAAGGCAAGGCAAGCAAGGCAAGCAAGGCAGGCAAGGCAGGCAAGGCAAGCAAGGCAAGCAAGGCAAGCAAGGCAAGCAAGGCAAGCAAGGCAAGCAAGGCAAGCAAGGCAAGCAAGGCAAGCAAGGCAAGCAAGGCAAGCAAGGCAAGCAAGGCAAGCAAGGCAAGCAAGGCAAGCAAGGCAAGCAAGGCAAGCAAGGCAAGCAAGGAAAGAGGGGCAAGCAAGGGCAAGCAAGGGCAGCAGGCAAGCAAGGCCAGCAAGGCAAGCAAGGCAAGCAGGCAAGCAAGGCAAGCAAGGCAAGCAAGGCAAGCAAGGCAAGCAAGGCAAGCAAGGCAAGCAAGGCAAGCAAGGCAAGCAAGGCAAGCAAGGCAAGCAAGGCAAGCAAGGCAAGCAAGGCAAGCAAGGAAAGCAAGGCAAGCAAGGCAAGCAAGGCAAGCAAGGCAAGCAAGGCAAGCAAGGCAAGCAAGGCAAGCAAGGCAAGCAAGGCAAGCAAGGCAAGCAAGGCAAGCAAGGCAAGCAAGGCAAGCAAGGCAAGCAAGGCAAGCAAGGCAAGCAAGGCAAGCAAGGCAAGCAACGCACGCAACGCACGCACGCACGCACGCAAGCACGCAAGCACGCAAGCACGCACGCAAGAGGCACGCAGGGCAGGCAGGCAAGGCAGCAAGGCAGGCAGGCCAGGCAAAGGCAGGCAGGGCAGGCAAGGCAGGCAAGGCAGGCACAGGCCAAGGCAGGCAAGGCAGGCAAAGGCAGGCCAAGCAGGCAAGGCAGGCAAAGGCAGGGCAAGGCAGGCAAGGCAGGCAAGGCAAGGCAGGCAAGGCAGGCAAGGCAGGCAAGGCAGGCAAGGCAGGCAAGGCAGGCAAGGCAGGCAAGGCAGGCAAGGCGGGCAAGGCGGCAAGGCAGCAAGGCAGCAAGGCAGCAAGGCAGCAAGGCAGCAAGGCAGCAAGGCAGCAAGGCAGCAAGGCAGCAAGGCAGCAAGGCAGCAAGCCAGCCAGGCAGCCAGCCAGCCAGCCAGCCAGCCAGCAAGGCAGCAAGGCAGCAAGGCAGCAAGGCAGCAAGGCAGCAAGGCAGCAAGGCAGCAAGGCAGCAAGGCAGCAAGGCAGCAAGCAAGCAAGGCAGCAAGGCAGCAAGCAAGCAAGCCAGCCAGCCAGCCAGTCAGCCAGCCAGCCAGCAAGCAAGCAAGCAAGCAAGCAAGGCAAGGTAGCAAGACGCCAGCCAGCCAGCCAGCCAGCAAGCCAGCAAGCCAGCAAGCCAGCAAGGCAGCAAGGCAGCAAGCAAGCAAGCAAGCAAGCCAGCCAGCCAGCAAGCCAGCAAGCCAGCAAGCCAGCAAGCCAGCAAGCCAGCCAGCCAGCCAGCAAGCAAGCAAGGGAGCCAGCGAGCAAACCAAGCAAGCAAGCAAGCCAGCCAGCCAGCCAGCAAGCAAGCAAGCAAGCAAGGCAGCAAGCAAGCAAGCAAGCCAGCCAGCCAGCCAGCAAGCCAGCAAGCCAGCAAGCCAGCAAGCCAGCCAGCCAGCCAGCAAGCAAGCAAGGGAGCCAGCGAGCAAACCAAGCAAGCAAGCAAGCAAGCAAGCCAGGCAGGCAGCCAGCCAGGCAACCAGCAACTGCACCACTGTACCACTGTACCACTGAAAATATTGCTGCCATGGCGGGTCGGTGGTGATGGTTGGCGCTAGGATACCCAGAATGGGAAAGTGATATGTCTAGATGGCAGTGACCATAATAAATGTTATACCATGGAAAAAGAAACAAAGTGATGAGAAATTCAAAAGTTGCAAAGAAAAACCTGCAACTTTGGCGATCCAGGTATGTATATATACATATGTACAGGTTGTCATTTAGATACATATTTTGTGGCTATTTATTTGCGCATACCCAACAGCAACAGCAACAACAACAACAACAACCACAACCACAACCACAACCATAACAACAACAACCAGAACAACAATAAACACAATAACAACAACGATCACAAGAGCAAGCATCACAACAACAACCATCACAACAACAACAACAACAACAACAACAACAACAACAACAACAACAACAACAACAACAACAACAACCACAACCACAATCACAACCACAACCACAACCACAACCACAATCACAACCACAACCACAACCATCGCAACAGCAAACATCACAAGAACAAACATCGCAACAACAAACATAACAAAGAAACAACAACAAACATTACAACAACAGACAGCACAACAACAAACATAACAGCAACAAACGTAACAACAAATACAACAACATAGAAGGTTCCAGCTCCCAAATTCTACAAATAGCACGCAAACTGAAAGGTTCCTGCGCGCAAATGCGGCAAACAGCATGATAAATAGAAGGTTCCTGCGCCCAAATGCGGCAAATAGCATGCAAAATAAAAAGTTCTAGCGCCATAATGCTGCAAATAGCATGCAGCATGGAAGGTTCAGCTCCAAAATGCTGCAAATAACACGCAAAATGAAAGGTTCCAGCTCCAAAATGCTGCAAATAGCATGCAGCATGGAAGGGAAGTGGCAGGATAGATGCAGGGGACGGAAAACAGAACAGATCAGGAAAAAAATTCCCCGGGGCAGGAGAAAAAAATTCCCCGGCGAGATTCGGCACCTCCATCTATCAATGGAGGTTTGAATGGGAAAACATAATCAAATTTTCATAGGACAGTGTCGGACTGAATGGAGGTTTGAACAGGAAAATCATTGAAGTAAATGGGATATTTTCCAGCACGCCATGTTCCTTTACCACAGGGTACCCAGATTCTTTTGTTATTTTTGGAAGCATGTATACCAATTAATTTGTAGGTAGATAGAAGCCGGCATCTTTGGTTGCTAGAACTAAAGCCACGGCTGTAGTGTCCATCGATGGACAGCTGTGGGATGTTGGCGACATCTTAATTTTCGGATGCTGATCTGACTATGTTGACAATTCCTTGACCCAAGGCGGCACATCTACTGCAAATGGTCTACAACTAATACACAACCGGGGACATTCCACATATAACCGGGGGTACAAAGTTTATATATGCTTATTATCCATATAAGTCTTAGTAAGTGCACCCCCATGTTTACTATTCACTCTACTGTACTGGGATTCGCTATAAAGTTCCTGGAGCACTTTGAGACTTCATGTATGATCCGAGTACCAAAAATCACAATTTAAGCTGGCCGTCGACACATACCCAAATTTACATCCAGGCATGTTTGATTATATCCTTGTTTTAGAATAGCTACATACACGGGTTTATAGTGACTTATGTATCGAGCTAATATGGCTGATATTCATGATTGTATAAACACTTGGGATCTCCCATCGTCATGATAGATGAAAAGCTAATCTTGTCACCTCATCGGATACCCTTGGGGCATCTGCCGGGAATCAAACAGCAAAGTTCAAAGCATCTCTGGGGGTTTGCCTGAGATGATGAAACACCAAGCTGTTTCGATCTGTTTCGATCTGGAAACCAATTTCCAACCTGAAATGAGGGATACTTATGGGCTGTAAATTGTGCCTCTGATTTATAACTGCAATAGGCCCTAAGTCCCAATGATAATTTCCAGTCATAAGGCATAAAATAGCTACCTCAAACTTATATACATACATTTACTACACAAAAAGGTGGGCCCCCTAGATAGCTTGACTTATAACTTGGCAAACATATAACTATACTTAAGGTAATAAACTAACTAGAACTATCTACAACTAACTTAAAAGTAACTAGAACCAACTATACCTAAAACTAACTGTAACTAACTATTGACTTAAAAGCTTACACTTTATAAACTAACTATAACTAACTTGTAACTGGGAGTGTCCTACTCCATGACTGACCCATCGCCTAGTGGACCCGCTCCAAGTGTTGCGGAGGCGACCCGATGTTCCAACGTATCGAGGCAGAACTTGGCTGGCCAAGAAAGTGAGAGTTCCATCTTGGTGATATTCCATGTATATATATATATATAATATATATATATATATCTGGTTAAATAGCCATGGAAAATCCCTTACAAATGGAGGTATTTATAGGAAAATCATCTATAAATGGGTTATATATACACAACTAGACAGCTAAATGCAATTGAAGTTCTAATACACAAACTCTATAACTGGGAGTTATATATATATATATTCTTGATATTGGACTTGAGAATGCTATTCGAGGTTATGGGTGACTTAAAGCAAGGCGGGCTATCAAAGGAACGGTTGGGATATGTTGCTGCAAATAAAATGTGATAAACTGCACCAAAAGATATCTAGAAATGCATATTTATTCAAAAACCAGGTTTTCAGGAACAAAACCCATATTTTCAGAAAAAAATGCGGAAAAACCTGGCTTTTGGAAAAAAAACAACTACAAAATGTTAGGTTTTAGGTTCGCTAGGTATATATATATAAAATGTATAATATACAGTATGTATAGGATATGTATGTAGTATAGAATATAAATATGTATATATATATACATATATATATATATACATACACATGATTTTGTTGAATCAGAAATAATGCTATGATGATCCAATGTATACATATTTGTAGATACACATACAGAGCCCTTCCACACCATTCCAGACGTGTTAATGCATACAGATAGCAATATGGACATTGTGGAGTGCCTGGAGTGCCTGTGTCCACAAATCAAAGATACGACGGTTCAGTGTGACATTAGGATTTAACGGGATTTTGTAGGGATGTTATCGGAATTTCACGGGATTTCAATCGTGATTTAATGGGATTTACATGGATTTACCCTCCACGAATCAAACATGGCAATGGACAATTCCCATTAAAACTCAAATGAATGAGGATTTTTCATTGCCACCTATGATTACAGCAGGGTATTGCATATCATTCCCGGTGGTTGGTTGATTTATGGAGGAGTAAATTCCTTTTTTGAACAAATAGGTGAATTTATGTAAATGAAGCCAAAGTGACCCTATTCAAGGTTCCCAAGCAGACATCATGGGTTCGTTGAACACCCATGTTTGGTTTGTGAAATTGATGAAGCGAACATGTATAAAGTCCATTGCGTAGATGTTTGTGTTTCCCATCCCATCCACTTCCTACATGTGGTTTATTTGGAGTAAATGGACGCAAACAATCCATGCAAAGATGGAGGTTTCCTACGATGGGGGTACCCCTAAATCATCCATTTTAGTAGGAGTGTCCGTTCTAAACCATCCATTTTGGGGTATCCACATTTTAAGAACCCCCCAGATGATCTGGATCATACAGCGATGGTTATCCAATTACCAGGGGGCCTTTATACCTACAATCAGTGAACAGTTCAGGTCTAGGAACCAAGACACATTTCAACCATCCAACCATTTGTTTATTGGTATTTGATTATATTTATTCGCCTTTGGTTAGAATCATTTTTTTCACAACTGGGGAAGATCAGCACCGACATCGGTGACTGTTTGGTGACATTGGTTATCCTCTGGTAAACTAACATAGCTATTGAACATGGCCATTGAAATAGTGAGTTTTCCCATAAAGAATGGTGATTTTCCAATATTTTCCACAGTTATGTTAACCTTTACCAGAGGGTAAATGTCCTACTTTGTTGATCAATCAGATCTTGGAGTCCGAGCTGTCGCTTCTGCGGAAGAGACAAGATGTCCTCGAGCAGAAGCATCAGGAGCGGCTCTTCAGCCATGGGCTGTCCAAGGGGGCCATGGGATCGATTACTGGGATATCACCGGGTATTTTTGATGGTGTTTGCAACAGTCATTATAAGCCTTTGATATCCCAGGGTCCCAGTGCCCTACTAAACACCCAAATTGTGTTTCATTCAAAGCCTATAAGCTTATAGTGCCCTACTTATCACTAAGCGTTTGATAAAACCAGTTAACTAATCCCATGGCCCATCTAAGTATTTCAAGTTCAATAGGGGGTTCAAATGAGCCATGAAGCACCGGGCTACCATGACTCTGAACTGACAGCTCGACCGGGAGCAGAACGGTAAACACCACAGATCCCACAACGAAAATGTCAAGTTTGGAGTCAAAGACCCACGAAAGTTGTGACTGATTACTATGTTTTTGATCACTTTCAACAGTAACCCTACATTTCATAGCGTGCTGCTATTGAGATAGTCAAGTTACATCCAATTGAGAAGAAGAAGCGCTCTAACAAGCTGGGTTTGTGGGTGGATTATGGTGGATTCATACCTAACAGCTCACTAGGTCACTAGGTCGGTTTGTAGATGGGAAGAATCCAGCACTTTGAAAGGCTATGTTAGGCGAAAGAGACAACGATTTGGCTGAGATTTGCCGGGCAAGATATCATATCTGGTTCCTGGAAGGGGACAAAAAAAAGCCGGGGTTTACCATACCAACTGAAGTGACTCACTTTTCAACTCCGGAGGATGTGGAAGCTGTTCGCCGTGGCCAGCTTGGGAACCCGGGAATTACATCCCGCTTATCGTGGGCCTGTCAGTTCATGAAGTTAGCTCTATAAAGCCCAAGTAAGGCCACCTGGTATAGTTTCTATCCTACATAAACCCAACAGTTTCTGAATCAACTTACCTTTGAGGCGTCCCAAAACCAATGGAGTCACTATCCATCAATGTGTACCCGCTGCTGCCATGGGACTTCTACGGAACTGGGTGATCAAAAGTACGACTTTCCTGCTTGGGATTTTGGAGGTTTGGAACAAGTTTTCAATCATCCATCGAAATTGATCAACTCATTTCACTTTTTGGATCCTGTCTTGATCAAACATCGCATTCTTAGGATGTGATTGCTGGCCTTTTTGACTTGAATGTGCAGCAGTACGGACGGGTTGGCATGCGCCACTTCAAACTCTACGGGCAGAGATAGAGGCAGTCCAAGGCTCACATGACATAGAGGACGAGGGTCCAAGCATCACAGCAGCCTTGATCGAATTACGGTTGGATTTCGAGTTTGTCCAAGGGTAAACTAACATGGCTATTGAAAATCACCATCTTTAATAGGTAAATCAACGAACTAAATGGGCCATGCGCTATGTTAGTCATTACCAGAGGGTACCTCAAAGTGCAATTTCAATGGGGGAACGCGATGATCAATCACGGGATCAATTGAGACATCCTTTCGGACACACCCCAAAAACGATCCCGTGATCGAAAAACGTCGTTTCGCAATGACCAAATGCTCCATGTATGGAATATTTACCTACATTTACCCCAAAAATGACCCAGTTTTGTAGGTAAATATTCCAGCACCATGGGTTGCATCCGGGATGACCTGCCATCCGAAAAAATCGAGGTTGGATTGCCTCTCTGAGCGAATCTATGAGGCCAATTCAAACCGTCCTTTGAGTCCAGGCAGAGTTTAGCCATTGGCACCAATGGTTGGAAACACACAATGCTATGGCTGCAATGGTTTACAGCAACAAAAATCGGAATTGAACCAACCACTGCAGATAGGATATGATGGATATGTTTTAATTTCCCCCAGTCGGATGTTGTGCATACCATAAA
The DNA here is from genome assembly GCA_947184155.2 of Cladocopium goreaui. Classification (NCBI taxonomy): domain Eukaryota; class Dinophyceae; order Suessiales; family Symbiodiniaceae; genus Cladocopium; species Cladocopium goreaui. Next base: position 34,570 of record CAMXCT020002593.1, read on the forward strand.
GATTACTACAGAATGCCAGGTTTTTGGCAAGGATGGGCCACAACTGCAATTCTGTTTCAAACAGCTTTGGTGTTGGCGAAATCCAATCAACCCCTGCCCTGGGGCAGCGCAGGTTGCTAGCATTATCAGGTATCCCAAGAAACCATATTTTCTGAAGGAACCCCCTCGAAACCATGTAACACTCAAAAACCTTGAAATGATCCAAATTTGCAAGTGAATTCACAGATGCTCATCATGTTTGCAGGTAGAATCAACGGTGGGTCCCCGCTGTAAATAAGCTTGCCTACAAACCTCCTTATTTAGTTCAATCTATCAACCATATACCATAGTTAAGCCAGTGAACTTCACCAAGTTAGATAGCAAGCCAAGTTTTATCATGTTTTCAAGATCCCATGCATATCATTTAATATCCTATGAATGGCCACTATCATCAGCGTAAACAGAGCCAGGCGGAGAAGATGCAGCGACAGGTGCAAGAACGCACGGATGATGCCATTGAGAAGGCCCGGAAATCCACACCTGGAATTTTGCAGATTTTTGATGATGATTAGGCTAGGGTAAACATGGGTAGATGTGGGAAACTCAGAATTGATCATTTTCCGACTGGGAAACCATGGGGATTTCTACATCTATGTTAGTTTACTCATGGGAACTTGGATGTTTCCATAGGTTTCGTAAAAATGGGGGTAGCACCCTGCATCATCCAGTCGTCCTGAATGACAAGACCACATTCATAGTTTTTCCACCTGCCAGGTCAGGGTCTCTAGACCCCCAGTTGTATAGAATGTCCCCATTCGTATATGATATATATATAATATATATATATGATATATATATACATAATATATATATATATATATATGTATGATATATATATATATGATATATACATACATATATATATATACATATGTTTACATAGTATAATAGAATATAATACAATATAATTTAATACGATATGTATATATATATATACATTGTATAATATAATATTAAATAATATAATATAATACAATATAATATAAAATGATATAATATAGTATAATATAATATAATACAATATAATATAAAATGATATAATATAGTATAATATAATATAACATAATATAAGATAAGATAAGATAATCTACTATATTATAATATAATTTAATCTATGATAATATATTTTAATCTATGATGATATATATAATATAATATAATATAATATATAATATAATATAATATAATTTAATATAATATAATATAATATAATATATTATGATATATGATATAATATCATATAATATAATATGATATGGTATGATATGATATGTACATATACACATATATATATATATACATGCGTATATGTGGGATGAAATATTGGTTATGGATTATAAACTGCGGATCCGCTTCGCGGGATGTACTGCACATCCAAGCTTGCCTGGCGAGCTTAGGCTTACATAGTGGCTATCTCGGCCACTATGCCAGATCAAATGTCAGATAAAATGCCGGGTAAGAAAAATCAGATGTAATATCAGATAAATCAGATAAAACGCCAGAATAATGTAAGAATACATGTCACATAGAATGCCAGATAAATTGTCAGATTTTTAGGCATATATGTCAGATAGAGTGCCAGATATGCGTCAGACTATGTGTCAGATAGAATGTTTGAATACTTTTCAGATGCAACGGCATATAATATGCCCGTGTCAAATAACACGTCAGATGAAAGCCCACATTTCTGGAGGTTTACATGTATTATGGGCACCCAAAAATCATCAATTCTAATCAATTTTGAATAATTTCAATAGATTTGCAATAGGATTTTCCATTGTAAACCATCCATTTGGGGTATCCGAATTTATGGAACCCCCTATATGTCCGGGAAAACGTTAGTTGGTGGGGACCACTTGAAGAAAACACCGTGTTTTTTCCATGTCTTTTCATTTGCTTCAGGGAAAAAACCCCTTGGGGTGCCAGACTTCTGGTAGATTTCCCCGGTCGAAATCAATCCGCTGATGGGAGAGCTCCATTCGTTAGTGAAATAATACAATTCTGGTTGGTGGTTTGGAACATTTTTTATTTTTCCACATATTGGGAATCATCATCCCAACTGACTAATATTTTTTCAGAGGGGTTGAAACCACCAACCAGAATTGAGATATTTGGAGTGGGCCCTTCTTGATTGGAACCCTGGATTTTTGTTGATTTGTTGATATTTGTTGGATGTCTACTCTTTGGAAACAAGCCCACGGATACAGTGTGATGCAGATCCAGTCATGGGAATGCTGCAGGCAATGCGCTGATATATTCCATCAAAGGCACCAGAATAAGCAAACGAAGCAGCAAAAAAACAAAACACCATGGGAAACAAACATCAAAATTTCATGCCATGGGTGACAAACCTCCAGAATCCTGTACCAAATGCTGGTTTTTGCACATAAAAAGAACCTGATAAACCTGATATCAGGAATAAGTCCGGATGAGGCGGGCGTCCTGAAAGTAGTGAGAAATTCGGTTGTATGGTGATAACAGATGCTATATATATATATGCATGTACATACATATTTACATGCCTGGGGGCCTTCCCAGCAACTTAGATAAATGCAATTTTTTATTGCACAAACACGGACGAGCCTGGTTTTGCTATGTTCATGACTTAATGTTTAGCTAGTTTAAGGGGAAACATATCATGCGGAGCCGAACAATATGTGTTTTTTGCTGGGGTGATATAGTATACTGTTTGGTGGTTTCAAACATTTTTTATTTAGCACTTGGATCGAGACCCTCCCAGTGGGAGTGCTGGGCTGGCCAATCCTCGATCGGTTCGTTTGCCTTGTGTTGGTGCTTGGCCATGGCGTTGTGGGGTAACGCTGGGCCTGTTCCCCATTGGGGTTTTCATGAAGGTATGGATGTTGGAGGACGTTGTGATCTGGTTGCAGATGTCCTTTCGGTTGCTGGCGACGCGATCATTGTCTCACTGGTTCCAGGTCAACAGAGGGCGAAGATCATAGGATCTCTGACCATCCCAGGTGATTGTGCTCAGATTTCGGTTTTTGACGCCACCCTTGTGCAGAAAGACCAAGGACTCTGTTTTCTGGTTGACGATCCTGCAGATGCCTTACTGTTTGGACGCAGCAATCGTGAGAGCTTTTCCAACCTTGTCGAGCTGTGCGCAGGCATGGGAGTGGGCACGATTGGCTTCCAATGCTCAGGAATGACACCAGTCTGTGCCGCTGACTGGTCACTGCCGATGGTCGAAGCATACCGTGCAATGCATCCGGATGTACCGTGTTTTCATGGAGATATTTCCTCAAAGGATCTCATCAAGCAACTGTACATAGCTCACCCGAAGCCAGCTGTTTTGATGTGTGGATTCTCTTGTCAACCGTTCAGCACTGGTGGAGCGAGACGAGGAGCTGATGATTCCCGTTCAGACACCCTGGGATCAGCTCTTCGTGCGGCATATATGTTGCGTAGTGTAGCTGTAGTGCTGGAATGTGTACAGGATGCCTCGACTAATTCGATGGTTCGCCGGCAGTTAGACAGTTAGAGTCTTTCCGTGACCAGTGTAGGTTCAGCCTGTCCGAGATTGTCCTCCGCCTGGATGAAATTTGGATAGCCCGGCGAACCCGCTGGTGGGCTGTCCTTGCAACCGAGTTCATTGGTCCTGTCCCATTGCGTCTGCCTGGTGTCTTGTCGTCCCCTGGACTTCCCCGTGACCTGTTGCCAGCACCTATGGCCATGTCTGCCGAGCATCTGAGTCAACTTGTCCTGTCAGGTGAGGAACTGGACTTATTCCTCAAGTATCAGCCTTGCTTGGGAAAGCTGTTCCTCCAATTGGGCTCCAAAGCACCAACGGCTCTCCATTCATGGGGTTCGCAGGCCATGGGATGCAGTTGCGGTTGTAGAGCCAGTGGATTTAGCCCTGAAACCTTAGAGAAGCGAGGGTTGTATGCGGTCCTTTTTCCTGTTGCTGGTACCCCTGATCCCCGGTATCCTGATCTCCCCAGGGTGCGCCACCCACATCCGACTGAGGTTGCCATCATGACCGGTGTGCCTGAGCTGGTCTGGCCCCAGAACTTGAGGCTGTGCCTGGCTGGTCTTGGCCAGCAAGCATCTCCCTTGCAATCAGTGTGGATCAGCGCCCTGTTGCAGAGCCATGTTGACCAGGTTTTCTTTGGCAACACCAATTGTGACCCCATGGACTGCCTTCAAGACATCCGAGGTCGTGTCAGTGTCATTGCTGAACATTTGGAATTTGCCCCTGTCTCTGAGCGTGATGTGCCTGAACCACCGGTGGATTTGCCAATGGACTTGTCCCTTGATGATGTGTCCCTCACCCCTTGGACTCAGTTTTCCCATGTTGGCGACCCTGGTGATGTCACTGTCGTTCATGAGGTGGATCCTGTTCCCTTTGTCAGCAAGTTGTCCAACCCCGAAGACACTGTTGCTGCTGTTATCACGGCCTCCTGTGCGGTCCTCCACATCGATGTCTCCTTGTGTAAGGTGATTGATTGCAGCTCTGGACTTACTTTGGCTTTGGACTCTCCTGCAGCAGGTAAGTGCCTGTGGATCGCCCAGTCAACAGCGCCACCAGTTGACTTACCAGCTTTTGGTGATGTCTCTCCGACTCTTCCATGGCAAGCTGAGGAACCTCCAGTGGAATTTTCTGAAGCTGTGGATTTCCCGTTGGATTCTGTGCCCATCCCTTCCCCGGTTCCTTGTCCTGCGGTTCCTGACCCTCTGGTCTCGTTGGACTCTGCCAGGCTGTGTTTGATCCCGGAGCCGTCCATTCCTGAAGTGTCGCTGGTTCAAGCATTGCGCAAGCAATCCATTGATGTCAATGTGCGGAAAGCCATCCTTGCCAACCAAGGTACCCTGTGGTCTGATGATGAACTGTTATGGCACATGGATCAGCTCCTTCATGTTGCCCGCAAACCAACGTGAGTGCTTTTGGACCCTTTGCTGGCTGCTGAAGCCTTGAAGCGCCCCAGTAGTGGACTGTTTGTGCAATGGCTCAAATCCTTTCCGTCCCGGCCGTCTGCTGTTTTGGGAGTTGTTCCTGTTGGTGGGCATTGGGTTCCCTTCCTGTGGACTTGGACTTCTCACTGCATGATTGCGTCCTGTTGGGATGTTCCTGGCCCCCCTGATCCCTCCTTGGCGGTTTTGCACCAAGCCCTCTCGGTTGCGGTCGGTGCCAAGACTTGGACTGTTCATGCGGTTCACAGGTCCTTTGCGGTCACTGAGTACTGTGGTTTGTGCGCCATCCGTTTCATGGATCACATGTTGCGTGGCAAAATGCTCCCCAGCAACCTGGATGAAGTCAAGAAACTCCATGCCACTGCCAGATCCATGTATGTGCAGTTCCTGGACTCTTGTTCCACTGAGTCTGTCAGTCGCCCCTGGATTTGGGCCGCCGGTCTTGACCCCAAAGCACATGAAAGGCTTCATGCCTTACTGCAAGACCATGGTGTGGAGACCAGTCAGATCAAACACCGTGCCACCTTGCTTATCCAAGCTGTTGGCCTGCCTGCTGTGCAAAATGCCTTGACGTCTGGACAACCATGGCGTGCCCTCAAGTCAGTTGCCAACAAATGCCGTCCTGTCTTCCAGCTGGTCTTACCGCAGGAACTTGAGGTTGCTGTCCAGAAGAAAGCTGACCAAGGTGGACTTCGGACTAAGCGGAAAAAGCAAGCTACGCCCAGCAAGCCTGCCAGCAAGCCAGATGTCCCTCAGGCCTTGGACCCCACCAAGTTGGTGATCGATGATGACAACTTCATCGCCCCGGACGGATCCAGTCTTGGCCAATTGCAGATGAATCAGCTTGGGCCGTTTGCCCAAGGAATTGTCCTGGCAACCCCTGATGAGGTGTCTGCGTACCTCAAGGCCAGCCAACTTGTCTCCAATGGTGCCTTGGCCATCCTACTGATCAACGCTGATGAGAACCAGCTCAACACACAACTGTCTTGGGCTTTCCTGCGTGTTGTTCTGCGCTGCCAAGCCAACAGTGAGCCTTTGATTGTCCCAGCCTACCTGGTGCAACTTGGGAATTTGCCTGTTGTCCCGCGTTCTGAAGCTGGTCCCCATGATGTCATGCATGCTCCTGCTGCTTGTTGCAAGGTCGCCGTTTACCGTGACATGGTCGAGGTTGACTGGTCCCAGGTCGTTCGGTCACCTGTCAAGTATGTCCTGGCCCACCTCCTGCCCTTGCAAGTCTGCCGTCAGGGAAGCCCCCAATCCCCATGCACTTGTGGCAAATGGCACCCGGCTTGCGATGATGTCATTGAAGACCCTGTGTTGGATGTTTGGCGCCGTCAGTGGGTTTCCCTCAATTTCCGACCATCTCCACCTGAGCAAGCCGAGATTTTCCTCTTCAACATGAGATGTCTCGAAGCGTTGCACCTCAGTGTTTTGTCATGCAGTGGCCGCAACGGCATCTTCATAGAGCCAAGGACCTTGGACTCGCGCGATCCCTTGCTCAGTTTTCAGGTGCTGTGGATGGCCAAAACTCCACACGACGAGCTTCTGAGGATCCAACAATGCACCCCTCAGGTCATCGGCCTTGCCAGAATGGGAGCCCGACTGGGTGTCCGTACCAAAACTGAGGATGCCCCAGAGATGGCCAAGAAATTGAAACCAGGATCCATCTTCCTGGCAGCCGGTGCCAAACTCACCTTCGAAGTGGGTCCATTGCCTTTTGGCATGGATAGGCTCACAGTCTCGCGTCTTTGCAGCCAGTGGCAGTGGCAGGCCAGACCCCTGCACCCCAGCCGCTCAGTGGCAGGAGCTCTGGGCAATCTCTGGTTGGTCCAAGCCAGTACCAACCCACCCCAGTCAGTGGTGCCGTATCAGGGCTCCGAAGTGGTCATCACGAAGGTCCAAGACAAGTCCGACGGGCCCGCAGTGCCCAGTGCGCAGGTCATTGGAAACACCAATACGGTCCAGCTCTGCTCCAAGACGCCCAGTGGTGCTGCTCCGACACATGACCCGTGGCTCCTCCATGATCCCTGGCAGACTCCCTCCGCCACGGGTTCGAGTCCGGTGGACCACCAAGCTGCCCTGCGTGATTTTGAAGTCCGACTTGAGAACAAAATCATGGCCAAGCTCCCCACATCTGATATGGAGGTCGACACAACCCCCATGCATGAAGCCCGTTTTGCAGCTCTGGAGCAACAAGTTCAGAGCCTGACCATGCATCAGCAAAACTTGGAGGCCAAGATTGAAGACACTGCCCAAAAATCTGACCAGCAGATCACTACGCTGCAGACCCAAGTTGCGCAACAACTTGACAGCCAGGGCCAACACATGCAGGCCTTGTTTGCCACGCAAATGCAGCAGATCGAAGCCCTTTTGTCCAAGAAACATCGCACCGAATGATGGTGTCGCCACACCTCTGCTTCCGGCAGGGGTCGTGGCCATGGACACCCATTTCGTTTGGATTTTTTCCCAGTGGATTTTCTCCTCTTGGCCTTGTGGACTTGTGTCTTCGGCTGTTTGGACTTGTTTGGGCTCTGCGGTCTCGATTTTGGACTTCCCTCTCTGGGTGTGGGATTCTGGCTTGTCGCTGTGCTCTCTGTCCTTGGTCTGCTTCATCTTTGGGGTCTGCTCTGCATTGTCTCTGCGCTGGCTCACAATGCATTGGGGAAACTTGGCTCGTCCTTCTCAGTCAGCCGTGCTGTGTCGCTTGGATGCGAGATCTCTCAGAGCTCCGGTGGTCTGTCAGTGCCTCGGTTCCGTCAGTTTTGGATTTTGTCGGTCTTGTTGTGCCTCACATGTCGCGTTGGTGAAGCCAGTAAACCAGGACCTGAATGGCAGATGGTTGTTGCCAACACCAATGGACTGAACACCCGTGCTTTCAGCCTTGCCCATAGTCCCTATGATGTGTGGTTGTTCTCTGAGACTCACCTGACCAAGGCTGGCACCAATATCTTTTGGAGCAATGTGCGTAGTTCTTCACCTGACTACGTCACCTTCATCCCGGGTTGCCCGGTTGCACCGAGGTCTGAGTCCAGTGAAATTGGCCAATGGTCTGGAGTTGGAGTTTTGTCCAAGTTCCCGGCTAGGCGGTTACCTCACATGTGGCCTTCCAGTGCCTACAAGTCCGGCCGTTTGGTGTGCACTGCCTTTTGTGCGTTTGATCTTTGGATTTCCGGTGTTGTGGTTTATGGTACGCCTACTGGCCCCACTCACCCCAGGGGCAAAGAGATCACCAATGAGCTTTTGACTCAAGCCCTTGACCGCATTGAACAATCGCCTGGTCCCAGGTATGTCGCAGGTGACTTCAATCATGATTGGGACACGTTGGAAGTCATATCCAAAATGCACCGTCTGGGTTACCGTGATATCCAAGATTTGCATGCAGAAAGAACTGGAATTTTGCCCCAAGCCACCTGCCGGGGAAAGACCAGACGTGACTTCCTGTTTGTGTCCCGTGAGCTTGCTGCCCTGTTTGTGGATTGTGCCATCGATGACAATGCGGTTGCTGACCACTCCTACTTGATTGGCCGGTTCAAGGGAGGCTCTGCTGATGTTTGCCGTTTTGCCTGGCCAATTCCAGACCCGATGGACTGGGAACCTGCGGATCGGCGCCCTCCTGTGTCGGTTCCTCTCTTTCAGGACCCTTCGACGCTCACGGCTGACTATGCCCAGTTTTGGAATGCTGTCGAAACCAATAACATGAGGGCGCGTGCCAGTGTCCGCAAACCTTTCATCCGAGCCATGACTGGCCGGGGTCGCCAGATGGCACCTGTGGCACGAATGGGCAGATTGGCTCCGCTCAAAACCAGCAGGCCAGGTGATCGGCAGCCCGCCTTCCTGGGGTCTTGTCTTCAGCATGCGCAGTGGACTAAGCAGCTCCGAAGACTTCAGTCATACACCCGGCTTTGTCGGTCCCAAATTCCAAGTTGTCAACATCGTGCTCACCAGCTCCAACTTTGGACTTCCATCCGTGCCAGCCCTGGTTTTGTGCCGGACTTCGCCACTTGGTGGATGACACGCCATCTGGGTGTTGGTGAGCCCGCCTGTGTTCCTGTCGATCCTCCTGCGTTTGAGTCTGCGTCCCTTTTCTATGTTGGGCTTGAGTTCGAAGTGTCTCAACTTGAATCTGCCTTGAATGCAGCCAGGTCCCATGCCAATCGTTTGTCCAAAGCATCGGATGCCCACGCCATGTATCGTGCAGTCCGTCGGGACATTCCTGCCCAGGTTGATTCACTGGCGTTGCACTTGTCCACCACGGTCACTGAGGTTGATGAATCTGAGTGTGCTGTTGTCACTGCCAATGCGGTCTCCTGGCACCCAGGGGTCCCCATCTTGCATGACTCCAAACCTCTCGAAGTCATTCATGCAGAAGAGGACAAGCTCTGGTTGCAATCCTGTCAGGACATCCAGCCCGGTGATCAGCTGAGTCAACGCAAACTTGTGGGACGGTTGCAGGACTTGTTTGTTGCGTTTGAATCCCAATGGTCCAAGCTTTGGAACCGACACACCAACGTCCCGGAGTCTCAATGGACGCAGATTTTGGACTTTGCTCGCCAACATCTTCACCCTGTTCATGTGCCTGCGCCTGTCATAGATCCTGAGTGTGTTCGGTCTACCCTCAAGCGGAAATCCAAGCATGCAGCTACTGGGCTTGACGGTGTCAGTCGAAGCGATTTGCTTTCCCTCAGTCCTTCCGACATGTCCCTGTTGTGCAAAGTTTACAAACATGCCATTCATGAAGGTATCTGGCCTGAACAAACGCTGTTTGGATATGTGCGGTCATTGGCGAAGGTTGAAGATGCTTGCGAGGTTGGCCAGTTCAGGCCAATTACTGTTTTCTCCAACACTTACAGGACTTGGTCTTCAATCGCTGCAAGACATTGGCTTCGTAGCCTCAGCAATTCAGTGGATCCCTTTTTGTGTGGTAACACAACTGGAGGGCGTGCGGCGATGGTTTGGAGGTACATTCTGGAGCGAGTCGAACAAGCTCACAAGGATGATGACGAAGTTTGCGGGTTTTCAGCAGACATTGTGAAGGCCTTTAATATCTTGCCCAGGTACCCAGCACTCACTGCGGCGAAGCTTATGGGGGTGGATCAAGGGACGCTTGTTGCATGGGCTGGAGCTCTCAATGGCTTTGTTCGACATTTCGTGGTCCAAGGCAGCTACTCACCGGGTGTTCGTTCTTGCAATGGATTTCCTGAAGGTTGTGCGTTGAGTTGCTTGGCAATGCTGACTTTGACCCAGCTCTTCCACAAGTGGCTGGTAGCGTCCAACATCATGTTTCGGCCTATCTCCTACGTGGACAACTGGGGGGTTCTCCTCAGATCAGTCGACTATATGCAACAAGCCTGCCAAGCGGTCGACCGGTTTGCACAAGCACTGCAGTTGGATTTGGATCCGTCTAAGTCATATTGCTGGGCTACTAGCCGAGAGGGCCGACGCCAACTTCGACAAGAAGGTTTTCAAGTTCGGTTGCACAACAAAGAGCTTGGAGCACATGTGGTTTTTTCCAGGCAGCTGTCCACCATGAGGGTCCGATGGTGCCTTTTGCGCAACGTTTTTCCTAATGACACCATCACATGCCTTTTGGCCAAACACTTGTTGTCTGCCTTTGTAGAGCAGGTGCTGTCATGCATCCTTGTAGTGCATGGAAGAGCCCGTGCGTGCAAAAGCATATTTGGGTTCACTTAACTTTGCCTTAACTTTGCAACCTCTTGCGCAAAGCAGCTGTGCAAAGCAGCAGTGCCAATTTTGAAGCCCAATGATAATTCATGGTTGCATCGAGAGATGCATGACTTGCGCAGAGAAAAAAAACTTTTATAGATGACAATATATACATATTGAATGGATATGAAAAATATTTCAAATAATTCATATTGTACATATGTGTTTTGGGGTGTATTTTTGCGTTTGGATAACGATGGCGGTTTTAGGGGGAAGTTTTCTGGTTTTCGTTCGGAGCTTGAAGGCGGCGCAGTGCACATGGCAATGTTTTAAGTCCATCATTTTGAATTTGACGCCTGTAAAAGGGGGTCATGAAGAAGAAATCCTCTGCGGTTTTCAATCAGGCCCAAGGGACAAAGGGTTGCGTGACCGAGTGCGATCACATGGTCCTAGTTTGTGCTGTGTGGCTTGTCGTTGCATGGCAAGTGGCAGCTAGCGCAGAAGGTGCGCCAACCCCTACCTGAGCAGCGCAGTGGGGCATGGGATTCTTTTAAGTTTCGATGTATAATATGGAAAGCATGCATTTGTGAGCATCTGATCTTCATTTGTTGGTGGGTGTGCAGCAGCTGTTTTGGGGCAGAGCTAGTCTATAGGGAGATCATTTTGATCTGTTGCGGTCATGGCTGCCGGCCCTTACCTTGTTGCCGCGGAAGAGTTGGAGCCGCATGAGGAACGGGTTGTGGAACCTTTGGCGCCAGAGGGCATTAAGATGCAAGCCTGGAAGTCCGTGAGACTCTAGTTCACATGTTTTGGTGAACATTTTCAAACGCATTGGGGGGTGGTTTCAGTTTTCAATGTGTTTCCTGGCACGCAAAATTTTTGATACAGCATGAGCAAGGACCTGGCAAGATTGGTTGGACTGAGTATGAGGTGGCGAAGATGGCCCGGGAGATGATGAGAAGCCTTCCCGCCAGTGTTCATGACATGGCTTCTTGTCCTCCAAGCTATTATTGACACACATGGGTTTCTCCATCCATGATCATGCCTGGTTCCTTGAAAAGTGATGAACATACCAGATGGAAATTCCAATTTCTATGCCTTTCCTGCTCCCCCTTGAATGAGAAATTCGATCAGATTTGTGGTGCTGCAGCTGTAGCTATAGTATCATCTTGTGCATTCCGGCCCTGCAGATTCAGAGTGGCCAATGGCATGGAGGCAAAATCGTCATGCTGGAGAACACGTTGGCTCGCCCCTCAGCATCCGACTGTGCGGCCAACTACGTCTACATTCGTCCAGTGCTGATCCATAGCCCGGACAAAGCCACTTGCCACCAGTTTCCCATGGGGTAGTTTGATGGAATTGTTTCATAGACATGGTTTCTTGAACTACTACTGGGTTTCAATTGACTTTCAGACATGGAGGGGTCCAATTCTGTTGCAGACACAGGTTTTGAAAGATTGGCTCATCAGCCCAGGTTCCCTCCGGGTACTTTTTGACCGACGTGTTTTTATACGTGGACATGCTTTTCAGCGGTAAGCTGCTGAAGGTGACTGATGAATTGTCCAAAACAGGACTAGCCAGCGACGAAGCCGTGAAGCTCAAGAAGCTCATCGGAGGCATCCGGGGGTTGTGGCGCAGTTCAGATACAGGCCATCACCCAAGGGTGACAGAGTTGAAAGCTTTGATTGAGCCAAGCCCATCCAAGAAGAAGGAGCTGGAAGAAATGGAGTCTTGATTGACATCTTCCATCCACAATTTTTGTTGGAAATTGCTGGAATGTTTTCAATCATGGGTTTGGGTTTTTCCCCACCTGCCAGGTGAGGGTTGTTAGATTTTATCAGAGTTGTTCTCCTCCTCCTCCTCCTCCTCGGCTAGCTGTCCTCCTCCTCCTCCTCGTCCTCCTCCTCCTCCTCTAGTTTCTCCTCGACCATGTCTGCATCAACTTCCACCTCCACTTCCGCCTTGCCAACTCTTCGCCAAGCTCTTTGCCAACTCTCTTCGCCAAGCTCTTTGCCAACTTCCCAGCTCAGTGTGCACTGGGACCTCAACCTGGGACCTTCCCAGCTCAGTGTGCACCGCTGGACCTCAACCTGGGACCTTCCCAGCTCAGTGTGCACCGCTGGACCTCAACCTGGGACCAGCCCAGCTCAGTGTGCACCGCTGGACCTCAACCTGGGACCTTCCCAGCTCAGTGTGCACCGCTGGGCCTCAACCTGGGACCTGCCCAGCTCAGTGTGCACCGCTGGACCTCAACGGCCAGATAGAATGCCAGAAGATATGCCAGATAGAATGCCATGAATGATATGCCAGATAGTATGCCAGATAGAATGCCAGAATGTTTGCCAGATAGAATCAGATAGTATGCCAGATAGAATGCCAGAATGTTTGCCAGATAGAATGCCAGGAGGATATGCCAGATAGAATGCCAGTAGGTATGCCAGATAGAATGCCAGAATGTTTGCCAGATAGAATGCCAGATCGAATGCCAGAAGATATGTCAGATAGAATGCCAGAAGATATGCCAGATAGAATGTCAGAAGATTTGCCAGTAACAAAACGTAAAAAAGTCATGGTGGGGATCACGCGAAGTAAAGTAATTGGAAGTTGAAGTAAAAGTAATTTGCCAGTGCACTTACACAAGCCAAGGAGAAGAAAGCTGAAAGCGGGTCCGATGCAGAGCTTTCCAGCACTTCCAGTGGTGAAGAAGATAGCCCCGAGAGCCGTGGGTCAGATTCCATGGGCACCACTCTTGAGCTTGGGCCACGAAGTGTGGAGGTGTCTGACAATGGATCTACTGAGGCAGATTCTGATGATGAGTCTTGTGATGTTGACATGTCGAAGGCTGACGACGAGCCCTTTCGGTGCAGCCAGCGGGAGGGTGGTGAGTCGTGGGGCCTGTGCTACCAGGACTTCAACAGGATGGAAAGGCTGGAGAAGACCGTGGTTCCAGTTGAGATCTTGTACTCATGGTGGGTCGATGGCGAGGTTCCAAGGACGAGTATTTGGGTACATTTACTGAGGTGGATGTCCAGTGTCCAGGCTGTTGCTTAAACAGTGCAAGTCTTGACAGCCCTAGTACGTTACAGCCTTTTGGCCAATTTTCAAAACCAAAGAAATTTCCTCAAAAGATAGTTGCATCAATGGATATTTTCTATAACAGATGCTCCGCTACCAAGTGAAATTTTGTTTGGGAACCCATCAGGTTTCCTTCACATGTCATATATTGCCCATTGAGGCAGGACCAACCATCTGGAGAACCATCAAGTTTCTTTCATTTACATTGTGAGTTACATTGTGTTGTGGCTGCATCCATGCACTTTGAGGCATGAGCTGTTTGGCAGCTACCTTCAGCGTTGCATCAACTTCTACTCCGAGAGTGGATATGGTGGTGACAACAAGAACCTCTGTACTGCGAAAGACTGGTTGTGGTTTCTTGATGCATCCACTGGGCAGGCCAGGCTAACCCAGCATGCGCAGTATTTCTTATCTAAACTTGTTTTACTTCTGAATGTACCTTGCATCATTGTGCATGGAGTCAAGGTGTTTGATCAAAGGTGTACATTTCACATGGTGTCCAACAGTTTTGATCTCAACATCCCCCATGTGTGGGGTCTGAACCCCATTTTCAGAAAAGGGACAACATCTATATACTTCCCATATGCTTCCAATAAACTGGATTTCACCCCAGGTAAAAAAAAGTGTGAAGATCCATGCAGTATCTTTAGATCTATCATCCACAGACCAACAGGTAACCCACCACGCATAAAAGCTAGCCGGTTTTTAAACCCTACTATCATGTCTGTCAAAAACCAATCAGTCAAGTCACCAATTAAAAAGCTGGCTTTCAACCCCATTGACGATAGATTGTCTTCAATAAACCACCATTAACCCACTAGGAATAAATTGGTTTAAGCCCCCATTGTCCATAGATTTGTTTACAATCAGCGAAGGTCAACTTAGCTATCTAAGGGTGCCCATGACAGAGGGCCCAGGACTTCTTTTTCCCCATCGGTTTTGGTCCACGCGTGCTTTGGCATGCAGGCATCTTCGGCAGCTGCAGGGCCTGTCGCCCCAATCCATTACGGTCCCATTGCCCCCAACACTGGCATGGAGGACTCTGTGCAAACAATTTTACAGAACCATTCCCATACGTGTCAGAAAAATGTTCTCAACTTCTTTTTGTTTGTGTCAAAGCCCTGCCAACTGCCAACTGCAGGATGACGATTTCAAGTACCGTGGCAAGCGTGAGGTGGAGGCTCTCCCAGAGTTCAATGAGGTGAAGGCTGAGTTGGTTCGTGATGTGGAAGTGCCCGGAAAGCAGGGCAAGGAGACTAAGCCCAGTGTCTTGAGTGGGCCCCCCAAACCCTGAAACATGTTACATTTCATTTTTGTTTTCTCAGTGGTTTGGCGCCTCTATGTCAATGTAGTTCTTGACAAATGCACACCTGCAACAAGCGTCCATCTTCCCATGGTTTGCCATAAGCTTCATTCCCTAACAAGGAGCAGCTTTGAAAAAAAAATCAATCTTGCTAAGAAAGGTCCCACCACCAACAAGTTCCAGAATCCACAAATCAACAATCAATCTTAATTACCTATAGAATGACGTTGAACACTTGTTTTATCAGTGAATAAAGAAAGATAATATTAATATGATATGTATTGCCTAGACTTGTGTCGTGTGTCATAGATACTATCAATTACCACCCCGAGGATGACGTTCATAGCGAATCAAAGTTCAGTCATATTTGAAACATTGACAATGTGCCCCAATGTATTTGTACCATCTCTCAACCCAAAGTGACATGTGAGTCAACACTCTCCAGGATCCTTCTGCCAGAAAGAAGAAGTCCAAGTCCCGCAAGGTGTTGAAGAAGGCGAAGAAGAAGGCCCTCAAGGCCGCATCGCATGAGGCTACCCCGAGTGAGCGGCCCAATCCAGTTGAGAATGGCGTGTGGAAGGGATTCAATCTAGTCGAACTTGGGGTGCCCTTGGAGGCTTACCCCAAAAGTGACCGAGAGCACAAAGGAAAATGTGGCTACACAGTTTCTGCTACCAACGGAGCTGTACCTAATTGAAATCTAGAAAGCTTTGTGATTGAGTTTGAAAAGGTACCATGCTCTCTTAATAAGGTATTCCAACAGATGTTGCACCTAGATTATCAGCGGGTAAAACATTCGAAAGTATATGGGAACATGTTTGGTTACATATCGTTTGGGTACCCCAAACCATATTTTTGTCAGCCCCCCCAAATTGTCTGGTGCATTTTTATTGGGCCACCTATGTCGCTGGGATCTTTTATTGTTCAAGAAAGATAGTGATCAAAATAGTACAAAATAGGCTTCCGTTTTGGTACCGCTAAGTTTCTCCCAAAAAAGGATGTTTGGCTACTCGAATCATTTCATCTCCGAGGCAGTGGAGGTCCTTTGCGCCAAGAAGGCTTTCATCGTCAAACGCATTGGCCACCTTCCGACCCCTGACCCTGACAAGGTGCTGTGCGGTCAGGTGACATGGAGCGTTCATGGCGGCCCGGCATCTGCCTGGGATGTTGCGAAGATGAGGGCCAACTTTGTCAACTAGCTTAGCTTCTAGCTGCTTCCGGAAGTTTAAGGGTATTGGTGGGTTTAACGTGTCTATGTGGCATAGATGTGGCTAGGACAAACTCTGGCCAACCCAGCTGCATAGCATGTGCTTTGGGGTTTGTAGGGAACATCAATGAAGCGATGCATTCCGTGGCAAAAGGATTGGATGTGGCATCGTGTGGCAGTCCTCAACCTACCTGCACCCCTGCTTTAGCACACGAACTTGGTAAAGTGTATCTTCTTGTCTTGGCGTCCTAACTCCTTTGGTGGCCCCAATGTTGCCAGTTCCCTCCATTGTGCTCGCACGCAGGCGATACCAACCAAGTTGCGTCCAGTCCAGCGACAGAGGACCGGGTGTGAAGCAACCCATAGTGCAACCAGGGCCGGTGTAGAAGGCCTTTGGTTCCAAGGCCCACTAAGCAAAGGGACAAGCCATCGAGAATATAGATACACAAACACAAACCAAGAAACATCAAGAAACAAGGCGTACAGACTTCGGTACAGGCATGGCATACACAATCATACACACATATAAAAATATATCATATTTGTGTATATGTCACAAGATGCAGAATACAAGTGGATCACACAGTTGTGTCCCCGTGCAGGACAGACTTATGCCGGTGGGAGCTCCAAAGGACTGCAGGGTCTCTGCAGGGTAAACTTGGTTGATTAAGGGGTCCCGTTGATAAGATTACAGTGAGATCTGTTGCAATGAGGGTATTCCATTCAACAATATGTTTGCCAATGCTTTTGACGCAACAGCAGTTCAAACTAGGTTGAGGCAATTTCCTCCCATGCCATCATGTTACAAATTGCATCACATAGCCACGGACAGCTCCAACTGCTTTCTCGGCTAGTTGCTGCATCATGGGGATTCGCAGCCATTCCATGCCTTTCCGTGACCTTAAAAGGGACAAGAAGAGGCAGAAGGAACAGACACCGAAACGTCGAACCATGAAGCAGAAGCAACAGAGTTGGGTGATGACAGGGTTAAAAGCCTTGAAGGCCCCTACGGCATCCTGCCACATATAACCAGGCCCCCAAATGTGGATGCTATAATTCCCCAAATCCAAGAAGTTCACGAAAATCAATGGGGTTCGGGGTTCAAGTGTTGGTGATTTTCTTTACCGGAAAATCATGGGTATTAATACCAAACTCTTTAAGTGTAGAGGATATGGTAGTACCACTATTTTAGGAACACATTATTTTCCTTATGGGTTTGTCTGGAAAGGGTACCAACAATCCCTACTTGGGTGGGAAAACAATTTCATAGCGTGGTTTTGCTTTCAATATCATTGCAATGGGTGTATTTTCAACCAAACCATTCTCTTGCCACCCAGCCAAGGTAATTGCAATGCTGGCGACCTTGATCTTCGCCCAGCCAGGGTTGGACTGGTCATCACCAATTGACCACTTTGAAACTTTTGCTGGAAAGATGAGTGTTACTAAAGGCGAAATTCAGGCAGCTCTGCTGAGCAATTGTTTGGTGGTGCCCTTACCCTTTCTTATTCTTTTTAGACCTCAAAAAAAAATAAAATGACCCAAAAGGACTTTCAACCGACCTTCATGCCCTGTATTGGATCGGTGACATAATACTTTACACGCTGGAGTCCTTTACGTCCCATCCAACTTTTGTTTGGGCAATTCCCAACCGTGGTTCATATGCAAAATGTGGTTTTTCAATAAGTCCCCCATTCCCCAAACAATATCTTGCCCTCAGGCAGGACGAACGGCTGTTCCCTTCGAGCTGGATCTCGACCCGAAGACCCAAGATATTCTTACCCCCCACGGGTTTGCAAATGCGTGCTTCCAAGTGTTGAGACTGCGGGTGGGAGGGGCGGACCTTCACGCACCTGTGTGTTCAACATGGGTGTGGATGATGCTAGATTCGACAAAGTTGTTATTTTATTGAGGATCCTGAAACCATGTCTGATGTGTTGGCAAGGATTCCCAAACATTTCTATGATTTTCAACCTGTTATTGAAAAGATTCCCATTCACCTCCTTTCTTGGGTTCGAATCATTGTAAGGAGTCGTGGAAGTACTTTGAGAAGCGCTTGCCGGCCATTAGGCCGAAGTGACTCCAAGAAGGTGCACGAAGGCAACGTCATGACTGCCAGAGTAATGGTCTTGATGATCCTTGCAGCGTGCAAAGGATGTTGGTCCATACTAGAACAGCCGCAGAGCAGCTTGATGTCATGTCACCCAACTTTCCAAAGAATGCTGAAACTTCTACGAATCTTCAAAGTGACGGTCAAAATGTGTGACTACGGTGGCTCAACAGATAAGCCGCTGACCTTGTTTTCCAGTAACTTTGCATGATGTGGCAGCATTGCTGATTTTTTCACTTGGGTTTAACTGACACCCTAAACAATCAAAATTCCATCAAAACCCAGGAAAAACGCCTTCTTCTAGAGACTTTACGGGGTCAGATTTCGATGTACCACCACAGCCTTTTGACACACAACCCTGCCCAGGTGTATCTATCTACCTACTATCTATCTATCTAGCTAGCTATCTTTCATCTATCTATTTGTCTGTCTGTCTATCTATCGATCTTTCTATCTATCGATCTACCTATCTACCTATATATACATATATATATATATAAATCTAATGTAATCTAATCTAACCTAACCTAATCAATCTATCTAACCTATCTATCTAATCTATCTGTCTTGGCAATTTGCCACTTTGCTTGGCCCCTTCAAAATGTATAAAGCGGACCCCACCAAGTCCCCCGAAAAATAGCTTTTTCCTGAGTTTCCCAAAGGAAACCTGACACTTGGTGGGGTCCATTTTCCAGGGCGAACCCAAGTGGATTGGCAATCTGTCTAAACTATCCATCTATCCATCTATCCGCCTACTCATTCATCCATCCATCCATCCATCCATCCATCTATCTCTCTCTCTCTCTATCTCTCTATCCCTCTATCTCTCTATCTGTCTATCTGTCTATCTGTCTATCTGTCTATCTGTCTATCTGTCTATCTGCCTATCTGTCTACCTATCTACGTACCTATCTATCTATCTGTCTGTCTGTCTATCTATCTATCTATCTATCTGTCTAATCTATCCATCGATCCATCGATCCAGGAACGCACTATTTATATTTATATATATATATATCCATCAGTGTATAAATATATATATATATATATACACGTATGTATCTATCTATCTATATATATATATATATGCATATTAAAAAAACACATATTTATATGTATATATATATATATATATATTTCGGCAAACACATATCTGCAAATATGTTTTGTAGATAAATACCATCAAGTTTCATCAAACAAACCTTGGGGCTCCCATCCCATACATAGCCTATCTAGGCAGACCAGAGATCGCTGACATTTTGGAAGAGCGGCAGCCATCCAAACGAGCATCTGGTGAATGTCCTGAGATGACGGTGAAGTACATTGACGGGTCAGGGAAGCAGAGATGCAAAGGTGGAGCTGATCTCAAAGCTTCACAACATTACCCTCCTTTGCGCATCAGTTAAGCTGTAGCAGCTTTCTTTGTTTTGGTGGAAGATGTCAACTCCCAACAACCAGGTCCATCCTGCTGATAGTCTAAAGGCTTGAGAAGCCAAAGAATGTCTATCAATCTCCTTGCTCCACCACTGTAACACTGCTGTCTAGTAGAGTTGTCTAGCCTCCAACATCCCATTTTGGAGAATAGGTTGACATCAAAAGGTTTGATTTGGTTGCTGCCCATGTCTTTGGCCCACCAAGGTTTGGCAAATGTCTCGCCAAGGTGCGGTCCAAGCATCTGAAGAAGGTGAGGTCACAAGCCCGCCAGTTCCTCCGGCGAGCAGCCCAAGAGGGCGGGGAATTGGATGACCGAATGGGCACCAATGCTCACTGGCTAAAGCATGCTGACCTTTACCCAGTGCTGTCTTACTTGACAAACAATGCAGTTGACAACTAGCTGCAGGTGCGCTTTTAGCACATTAAATTCCATGCACTCTTAGAATGGTGAAGTGGGAATTACCTACGCACTGCGCATGTGATGTTCTGGCAGCCGGGTTGAAAAACCGATGTGTGCAAAAGGTGTGCTTCGGATCCCATCCTGAAAAATTACACTAGGAAATGAATGTAGAACAAGTATGAATGGGGTAAAGTTCCCAAGAGTTCTTCAGGGACCAACCTCTCACCCCAATAGTCTGCCAAGCTTCTCCTGTGCAAACGGGGCAGGACACTGCCAGCAGCTGCAATCTCCGAGCTTTGAAGCGAGGTGCCTTCAGCACATAGGGGGTCGCTACTCACGTTGACTTTTTTTTCTGAGTTGATCCAAAAAAAGATGGCGGTTTGGAGCGAAATCTGTAGCGGTTTGCAGCGAAAGATGGCGGTTTGGAGGAATCTCAAAAATCACCAAGTCTGCATTTTCTTTTTTGAATGTAACAATAAGCAAAAAAAATGAAAGCCTGAATGCCCGAGAAATCACATGTCTTTTGGAGCGAGAAACCCGAGAAGAAATGGTTGCCGTTTGGACATGCATCTCCTCGCAGCCTTGTTTCAAGTCACTGCAGTGTCAGCCCACTGCTTTGCACGGCAACCATGCCAACCAAGCGACCTGTGGAGCTGACCAAAGAGGCTCCGTCCAGGAGGTACACAGCGAAGGCACCACCTCCATCGGCCAAGTCAGACAGCTCTCGGGGTGCCAAAGCCAAGGCGTTATGTCATCAGAAGAAATTTCAAGCTCCACCACCTGTGAAGAAAGATGGCAAAGTCAAAGACAAGAAGGAAAAGAAAGATTCAAAGGATAAGGAGAAGGCGAAGAAGCAGGATAAGGCGAAGACAGAAAAGAAGCACAAGAAAGAGAAGGAGCAGGTGGACGAAAAGGTGAAGCAGAATTTGAAGCATGTAGAGAAAGCAAAGTCAGAGAATCAGAAAGCGGAGAAGAAGGACAAGCTTAAGAGAAATTTGGCCCCAGACTTCGAGAAGGAGGTGGAGGGTGCAGGAAGAAAAGCCATGAAAGCTGACTTACAAAGCAAGCTGGCAGCCTTGAAAAAAGCTAGCGAACGAAATGTGGCATCTGATGAGGATGAGAGTGGCGCTGAGTCTTTGTCAGCTGCTCTTCAGCCTTTGATTCAAGCTCGGCAGCACAAGTCTTGTCCTGATGAGGATGAGGATGAAGAAAGTGATGCTGATGGTGGGGAAGAGGAAGGCTCAGCAGGGTCGGAGGAGGATGAAGATGGAGACGAAGATGAAGATGATTCTGACTTTGAGGATGAAAGTGATGATGAAGATGAGCCAGGTTCAAGTGAAGAATCGGCAGAGGAGGAGGAGGAAGAACATGGAGCAGAAGAGGGTGGAGGTAGGAAGTCAGCTTTGCGACGCGCTTCGGCTACTTCGGGTACTTCGACGACACCAACACCGGCAACTCCAGCAGCTTCTGAGGACCAGGTCAACACGAACTCGGACCTTGCTTTGGTGGCCCAGGAAAGTGAGAAGTCCACGCAGTTGGTGCGAAACAGTTTCTTAGCTTTGAATGGTTCAATGTCCGTTTGTTTTTCTGTTCACAGCTATCAAGCATCCAGCACTGAAGTTTGGGTACGTTTTTGGTAACTAGAGAGTAGGGCTGTCCTGTGGTATCAAACTGACATTGCACCCAATGTCTAACCAGCTATACTTTCCCCACCTGCCAGGTGAGGGTTGTTAGATTTTATCAGAGTTGTTCTCCTCCTCCTCCTCCTCCTCCTCGGCTAGCTGTCCTCCTCCTCCTCCTCGTCCTCCTCCTCTAGTTTCTCCTCGACCATGTCTGCATCAACTTCCACCTCCACTTCCGCCTTGCCAACTCTTTGCCAAGCTCTTTGCCAACTCTCTTCGCCAAGCTCTTTGCCAACTTCCCAGCTCAGTGTGCACTGGGACCTCAACCTGGGACCTTCCCAGCTCAGTGTGCACCGCTGGACCTTCCCAGCTCAGTGTGCACCGCTGGACCTCAACCTGGGACCTTCCCAGCTCAGTGTGCACCGCTGGGCCTCAACCTGGGACCTTCCCAGCTCAGTGTGCACCGCTGGACCTCAACCTGGGACCTGCCCAGCTCAGTGTGCACCGCTGGACCTCAACGGCCAGATAGAATGCCAGAAGATATGCCAGATAGAATGTCAGATCGAATGCCAGGAGATATGTCAGATAGAATGCCAGAAGATATGCCAGATAGAATGCCAGAAGGTATGCCAGATAGAATGCCAGAATGTTTGCCAGATAGGGTGCCAGAATGTTTGCTAGATAGGATGTCAGAAGATATGCCAGAAGATATGCCAGATAGAATGCCAGATAGGATGTCAGAAGATATGCCAGAAGATATGCCAGATAGAATGCCAGATCGAATGCCAGAAGATATGTCAGATAGAATGCCAGAAGATATGCCAGATAGAATGTCAGAAGATTTGCCAGTAACAAAACGTATAAATGTCATGGTGGGGATCACTCGAAGTAAAGTAATTGAACATGCACCAGAAATTTGATCCATTTTGATCCTTTCCATGTACATCTCAGGCGTGAACAGCAAGCGAGAGTGGGACTCGTTCAACAGAGCGATCCAGAACAAGAAGTGCTTCCCAGTAGAGTTATCAAGCTATGTCCTGAAGAATAAGAATTGCTTGTTCAATGCTTGGTGTGATGCCAACAGAAACTGGGACGAGTGCAAGCTTATCATGGAAAGGACACAGAAAAACTCAACCGAGGGTTTGTCTGGCTGGAAAGCTGTGAAAGGACGGGACCTAGTGTCTGAGTACGGTGAGGCCAAAGCTGAGACTTTGATGACGAAGAGATATGCTGCTGGACTCTACTACGACGACGAGGATTTCCCTGATGACAAGTTGGAGCGGAACTACTTCATGAGAAAGCAGAAGGAGGTGACTAAAAGGCAAACCACTGAGGATTCTACAAAGCTTCGTGGTGAAGTTGGTGCTGACAGGGAGGCTGTGCTGTCTCTCATAGACGAATCTGAGGGTATGATGAGGGCAGGGGCAGTTGCTGCTGACCTTGGAGCAGCCAACGCAGCTGGCCAGAAAGCCTTACTTGAAGGTCTTTCCGATGGTGTAGTTCACAAGGCGGCGCCCAAGAAGAGAGCAAAGAAAGAAGAAGAAGAAGGAGCCACGGAAGTCAAGCCAAAGACAATGGCTGAACAGGCCAGCGACTTGATGAGTGAGGTCTTGGCCGAAGCTACTTCTGCCAGGAAGAAGAGTATGGCTTTGGGGGGGGCTGCTTTCTCAGGAGAGCTTGCTTCGCAATTGCTTGAGCATGCAGAAACCATGGAAAAGCATTACAAGGTCTTGCAAACAGCTGTGAACAGCAACGTCGTGGACGAGGCCTTCTACACGAAAGCATTCGCCAAGATTCAGAAGGACCGACAGTGGTTTGAAAGCGCAGAGCCAGCAGCCGATTCAATTCTGAGCGGATTGAAAAGAGCAGCCAACAGATCGAAAGGAGACGGAGGCAAAAAGAGCAGAGGAGGAAAGAAAGACAAGGCGGACAAGAAATGAGAGCCTAGTTTCACAAGGCTTGATTTTGCTACCATCGAAATCTTTCGGTGATTTGGGCGGGGTCCCTTTGGAAGCACAAGCTTCTAATCTTAGAGAGTTGCGTCTGTGTCACGCCTAGGTCACAGGTGATTTGCGTATGGCGTTGGGGCCAGGCTGAGCTTATCTCAGTATACTTAGACACTTGGATCTATACAACCTTCATCAAAACTTTCTCAAATGGAATCATAAATCAGGATTTCTTTCCCACTTTTGATGTGGCCTTCCAGCGCTTCGCAAGCTGCAATGCGCATAGTGGCAGTGCATTCGGCATTGAGCACCTTGACAAGCGACGGCCAGAAAAGCCGTGCAGACTGCCAAATTGATGAGTTGGATCCTCTGAAAACATTCAAATCTCTTTGAAGCAATCTTACCAGAGAAAAAATGGAATGGTCATCAGATCAAATCAGAACAGTACCACGCCGTGTGAATCATGACATGTGCCTACATCCCACTTGAACTTCAGGTGGATCGTTGCTAGCTCCGTCTGATGTCAGGCCAGCCCGAGGATCTTGGATAGAGTCATGGTGTTGAGAAAATCATCCCAAAGTTGTCAAAAAGTTTCCAAGTCATTTTTTGGTCATTGAAATTATGCAGAGCACTTTGGAATCCAATAGCAGGTTCCCAGGTTCCATTGCTGTGATTCCACAGTTATCCCAAATCCATGATATTACATATGTTGATCACCCCAGGTATCCACAGTTCCAACTCATCCCATCTAAGTTTTGTTGATCGCCCAACGTATGCACAGTTCCAGTTCATCAGAATGCATCCCAATTTATTTAAGTTGATCACCCAAGCTTTCCATAGCTATACCAAATCATGTGCTGTAACTTATTGATGTTGATCACCCAAGTTACCCACTGTTCCAAACCTTCCCAACGTTTCTATCTTTGATCACCCAAGTCACCCATAGCTATCCCAAATTACTAACTTATCATCTGCAAAGGTTTTCATAGTTATATATCCCATGTTATCCCAAATCATCTCCACTTAGTATGCTTATCACAACAGTTTAATTTAAACTGGATCCTTCTCATTCCCAAAGCTATGCCAAATCCACGATGTTATTTACTCACGCAAGTTATCCCCAAATGGTCATGGAAAGGTCTACCCTTCAAAATGGGACATTTCAGTTGCAATCATCAAGATTCCGAAAGCCCTTTTCAATCCCAGTGCGCTTGAACTCAAACCGTTTCCCGGGTGTTCCCTTTAGCTATTTCAATCATCCATGCTGACCCCAGTCTTACCAGGTCTTACCAAGTCTCAGCCATTTCCTGATCAGGTGCTCGAAGCGTAGAACGATCGAAAAGATGAAGAGGTCCCACACCGTTGAGCAACTCTTGAACCTCGTGGGGAAGGGTCGGATAGACATCAGCTGCGCAACTGATGTTGCCCGGGCTATTCTGGATGATGGTGTCCAACACGAGAGCATCAACAAAGTGGCAAGTTTAGGCTGTTACGGGAGTTCCCAATCCAATGCAGAACGAGATCTTCATAGATGGTTGAAGAATCATTTTGGGTTGTGCCTACAGCCATACACTGTTCAGCTCCCTTTGAAGGCCACCAAACGGGATAATGGGGTTTCTTTTCTCTAATCATGGAAAGGTAGGTAGCGTTTTGAACTCCAGTGGTTTGTCAATGTGAGGGTCAAGAGGGTCTACCCACCAAGTGTCAAATTTTAATTCTCCAGCTTCATCCCCTGCAAAGGTGAATGGAATCAGAGACGTGGAAGTACCCGTGAGCATGTTTCTCCCCCACGAAGTACTTCATTCTTTGGCAACCTGTGATTGTGCTGTTCTGTTTCGATCCATCATGTTTGGAAACCGAGATCCACGTGAAATCAAAAAGTTTTGGGATCATGTTCGGCAGCTGGCGCCGTGGAAAGACCACCCAGTCCTACAAGACCCATCCCAAGACTTTGGGCGTTTGATCGCACTACAGTTTCATGCTGATGGGGCTGAAATATACCGTGATGATGAATATTTCATCTACAGCTTCAGCAGCATCTTTGGTAGTGGTTTGGTGACCGATGTCCTTCTTCACCGCTTTCCACTGGTTTTTGTGGCTGAGCGTCATATGCAACAAAACAGTGTCCCATGTTTTACTTTAGCACGTTTGTTTTCACCAACAGAAAGTATTATTTGAGCCTATGGGGCCCTTTCCAGGAGGTATGTCCAGCACATCCAGCTTCTTAGGTGAAAAAAGCTGTGAACAAAATTGTGGCTGATGTGATGGCGTGGAGCCTGAAACATTGTGCATCGGGGTTGGCCCCAACAGTTGGATTTTACAATGAAGAGTTTGGGAAAAACACATGGCGGTCCAAGTTTGCTGGACAGCAACTGGCGAACGGATTCAGGACCGGGATTCCATAACCCATCAAAAACACCAACATGTTTTCCTAACCGTTCCCCTTCAAAGATTTATTGTGAAACCCAACAATGTGAAGGCCCCCCAATTTAGCTGATCCAAACAATCTATTTTCAATTTTGGAAACTATTGGTTTCAACATGTTAGCAGCAGTTTTGTTGGTTGGAGAGACCCTGTCAGGGCATGTTATTTCTGCTGGAAGGGTGATTTGAAGGCACGTCATGAAGTTCATCTTTTTGACCACTGGTTTCAGTGCACCATGCCCCATGTCATTCATCATTCAAATGTTGGAGCTTTTGAATTTCCACCCAAATAAATATGGGACATCCATCGGTTTTGAGTTTCAGTAGTCCAGCCTAGGCTATGTGACCAGTGCATGGCAGAAAAACCGAGTGTAAACGGGCACTGGACAATGAACTACAAGAACATGGCAGCCAATGCACCTTACCGACTCTCCCATTTAAACCACGAAACATATGTCGCGATTGCCACAGAGGTGAGCCCATGGTCATCCATTCCTGGCTGGAGACTGGAGAACAATGTCTTTGATTTTATGCACAACTGTTTCCTAGGCACCGGGAAAGATTTTGTGGCCAGTGCAATTCGGCTACTCTTGGAACGGGGTGCTTTTGATGGTTTCCATTGCGAACGATCATCTGATCTCATGTTTGCAAGAACCACCATGGAGATTCAGGACACCTACAAACAACATGGGTTCCTCTCTATCAAAGTTCAATATGAAGAGTTTTTTGCAATTTTACCTTCAATATGGGAACCTTCAACTTCTATTTTGGTCTTGTTTGTTCACCACCAAAAGGTAAATTTCATATATGAAACATCTTATGATCAAACCAGGTTGTCGTATGGCGGGCCGTCCATTGTGAAGCACTATTGCTACCCCAGGAACAAAGACAATGCAGAACTTGGTTCTACTTTCAAGGCTGTCCATGTTAAGTCATTGCTGTGGTGGTTGGCTTTGAGAACGCGGGAGGCATCCCTGAAATCCCCAGGTGAAACTTGTCCCCAACAAAGATGGGTTTGTGAAATTGGTTTCATGTGGTGTGCAATTTCAATCCCCGAAAAATTCCAGAGTTTGTTTGGGCCTGTGCTTCAACTACAACTATTTAACGTCGCAAAGGTTTTCCACGGTATAACTGGTTCAGGTCATTGTTCCGGTGAACCCTGATACATGGAAACAAATTCAGACTCCATTCATTATTGGGAATTAGGATGCTTCTTGAAAGTAATCAAGGTATTTGAAAGTACCCCCAAAAATTATGATTCAGATCTTTGATTCATCACCCACCGTTTGAGGATCCTTTACTCCAAACCTTGGCGTTCTCTGCTTGGAATCTGAACCGGGCAGTTGAGATTTGTGATGGGGACCATCTCCTTCTCGTGCCAAGATACGCTGACGAATGTGATGAAGTGTTGCAGCAGCACCTCCGGTCATTCCAGTTTCTAGCTGTGCGTCATGGAGTGAACGCACGGCTTTTCAACATGCGTCCAAAATGCCACTACAATTACCACACGGGGGACCAAACCAGAAAGTGGCAAATCAACCCATTTTGCTTTGACTGTTTCGATGAAGAATCATGGTTGGGCCATATAAAACGCATTGCAAAGCAATGCCATGGGTCCACGATGACAGCAAGGGTCCTTTCCCGTTACCTTATTTGTCTGGGGCTTTTTTTGGAAAACCACAGGAGACAGGTTGAAAATTGAAGGCCAGCCATGGCTAGGGGTTCGGATCTTCCCATCACCATGCTTAAAGGCGTCAAGATACCCACCTGAAACATTTCAATACCCAATGAGATGGCTTTAAGCAAAGATATGTTTTTTTGCTTTTATACCTGGATGCAAAAAAAAGTGGAGATCCATGTTGGGGTGAAAGCTTGGAACCCAAAGTTCAAGCGAGTGGCAAGTAGCAAGAAGCTACAAACGCCAGCCAGAACACGCAGCCAGTGCCCAGCGCTCATGAGGCAAAAGGCACAGCGAAGTCCGAGGCATTGATGGTTGAAAGCCCCAAATACTTAAGTTTCAGGATTCTGTCTTTGGAGAACCCTTTTCATCACCTGTGTTCGTTGGAAACCAAAAAAGATGTGTGACTGATTTGGTGGGTCTTAAGGTTCAATCCCGTGTTCTTGTTGCATCTCCTGTTTTCCCAAGATATGTAGACAAGATTATAAATAACCACATATATATATATATGCATAACAAGATAGTTAATATACATATGGTAAAATTCAACTACATGTTTCAAAAAGAAATAGGGGATAGGGTTGCTCATGTGCTCTTGAGCTCTGCTGGCTTGGACCAGTTTAAAAAAAAAAACAGAGATTCACCTTGGCCAACCCATGGCTGTTACTGCACAACCTGTCCCGCTGACGGTTTTGGGAAAAACATATATCCATATGGTTTGGTGTCAAAAACGACACATATTCACATGTCGCTTTTAGGGTTAAACGAAACAGATTCACCTGTCGTTTTTTTAGGGTTAAAACGGCACATATTCACATGCCGTTTTTAGGGTTTAAACGGCACATATTCACATGTCGTTTTTTTAGGGTTAAAACGGCACATATTCACATGCCGTTTTTAGGGTTTAAACGGCACATATTCACATGTCGTTTTTTTAGGGTTAAAACGGCACATATTCACATGCCGTTTTTAGGGTTTAAACGGCACATATTCACATGTCGTTTTTTTAGGGTTAAAACGGCACATATTCACATGCCGTTTTTTAGGTTTAAAACGGCGCAGATTCACACTTATTTTGAAAACTGAATAGCAAATGCCTCCGCATGGGTAAAGTAGCATCAATTAGTCACATTGTCAAAACCCATGCAAGGAGAAACTATTTCCTATAAGCCAAAACATCTTCAACCCACCCCATCTTGAGCTTGATGGTTTTATGTTGTTTGTTTAGGGGTAAAGCCGCACATTTCCGCATGTCCCTTTTTAGGGTTTAAACGGCACATATTCACATGTCGTCTTTTTAGGGTTAAAACGGCACAAATTCTCATGTCGTTTCGAAAACTCAAAATCCATATGTTTGTGGGTTAAGCAGCATCATGTCCCCCATGATCAAACCCAACCAAAAAAAACATTTGCTATATTAAGGCAAACCATCCCCAACCCATCCGCCATCTTGAGCTGTGATGGTTCTATGTTGTCTTTTAGGGTTGCACATATTCAATATTCACAAGTCGTTTTTAGGGTTTAAACGGCACATATTCACATGTCGTTTTTTTAGGGTTAAAACGGCACAGGTTCACATGTCGTTTTTTAGGGTTAAAACGGCACACATTCACATGTCGTTTTGAAAACTCTAAAGCCATATGCTTGTGGGTTAAGCATCGATTACTCATATGGTCAAAACCCAAGGAAAACCATTTTCTATAAGCTAAAAAAAATTGAACCCATTTGCCATCTTGAGCTTTGATGGTTTTATGTTGCCTCTTTAGGAACTTTAGGGTTAAAACGGCACATATTCATGTCGTTTTCTAGGGTTTAAACGGGACATATTCACAGGTCGTCTTTCATTTAGATTTCAACGGCACACCTTGATCTTTAGAAACTTGCCATCTATATAATCACCATATATCAAGAATTTCTGTAGAACCTCTTTTTTGGGCATACCATGGAGTATATATATATACGTTTTTAAACCATAATCCCCATGTTACTGCCAGATATCAAGTATAGTTCTACCTACTTAAATTCTTTCATATATGTACACCATATAAAAATATGTAAGTGACCGTGTGTCGCTTTGAGCTGCAAAGCCAATGCACAATCATGAGCTACATGCATGCTGCATGAGCAAAGCTTGAACTCCATGCCGCTTTGTGCTGTAAAGCACATAGCACGATCATGGGCTACATGCTGCATGAGCAAAGCTTGAACTTATGTCGCTTTGTGATTTGAAAGCACATGGCACAATCATGAGCCACATGCATGCACATGCATGCTGCATGAGCAAAGCTTGAACTCCAAACGGCATCGTTGTGTCCAAACAAAGTGGCTTTCAACATATATGCTTTGTTTGGTGAAAACAGTGTGCGTTTGGCACCGTTGGAGCCTCTTGGCAATCACCATGCGCTTGATCGAATCAAACAGCTTGATGATTTCTGGAAGAAGTTGGGCACATGCGCATGCACCTTTCAACAAAAACTCATCTTGGTGCAGCGAGTGGCGTGGCCCCGAGCTTTTCACGCGATTGCTGCAGTGGTGGTGGGCCGGCAACATTTTGAAGGTCTTCGCACGGCATTGATGCAAGCCCTGAGATTGCAGAAGCCTGGTGCCAATCCAGAGCTCCAATGTTGTCTCGAAGGTGATACGTTTGACCCTTTGGTTTTTGCTGCAGTGGAGACCTTGAGGGATGCGCGGACGCTGCAACATGCCCAGCTTACCAGTGTTGGCTTTTCCCATGCTTTGTTTGGTGACAGTATCCCTGAATTCAACACTCTGAATGAGATTCTTTGTTAACGCCTGCATAAGCTTGGTTTTGAAGTCAGAGAGAATGCAGTTGCGGTCGATGCCCTTGGTAGCTTTGATTTCCTGACATGTTCTCTGCCTGAGTTTGTCTTGCGTGCACAATGGACTTGGACTCAGGTGCTTGCATGTGTTGTCAAACATCGCAAGTCTTTTGCAGGGTTTGCCCATGTTGATTTGCCTGCCACCAGATCCGCCTACAAGAAGTTTGACCCTTACGACCAAGGAATTCTCCGGAAATTTCTCCATGGAGCCACCTTCACCAATGCACATGCCCAGCACTGGTCTGCTGAAGCTTCTTCGTGCTGCGTGTACTGTGGCCAGCCTGATTCCGTGCGTCATCGGTTATGGGAGTGTGTGGCGTCTGAGTCCTTGCGTGGTCTTATCCCTTTGGAAACTACCCAAAACCTCCAGGCACAGCCAGCGGTTTTGCTTGAACATGGTTGGATTTTGCGGTCTCCCCTTGCATCCACTTGGTTTTCTTACCTTGTTGCGTTGCCAGACCGTCCCTCCTTCATGCGTGGTGCTGTCGGTCATGGAATTTTGGACTTGTTTACTGATGGGTCTTGTCTCTGCCCTGCCGAGCCGGCCTTCCGGATGGCCAGTTCGGCTGTGGTGCAGGCTCCACCGTTCGATATGACGGACCAAAGAGCCGCTTTCATGCCAGTTGCCGCCCAGCCACTGTCGGGCTTGATCCAAACGGCGTACCGTGCGGAACTGACAGCTGTCCTGGCTGCCATCGAGTACGCATTGATTTCCCAAGCCTTTGTTCGCATCTGGACTGATTGCCAAAGTGTGCTTGATGCTTTTGCTGCATATGTTACAGATGGTCGTCCTGTTGCTCTCAATCAAAAGAATGCCGACCTTCTCTTGAAGCTTCAGGACTTAGTGGCGCAGCTGGGGTCTTCCAAAATAGCGCTCATGAAAGTGCCAGCACACAAAAAGAGGCAAGACTTTGACAGCGACCTCGATCAGTGGCTCATCGATGGCAATAATGCAGTTGATCAAGCAGCCTTGGCCGCCAACAAAACTAGACCAGGGGAGGTATGGAGCCTGTGGGATGCTTATGTTTCTCAAGTTGTCCAAAATCGCGATAATGCCATGTGGGTTCATGCGCATATGTTAGCAGTCAGCAAACTTTGGAATCAAAGCCTTCCTAGTGATGTTGCGCCGGTCCTGAAGGAGTCCCGTCCTGTCCGTCCTCGTCGTGTCCAACCTGAGCTGGTTTGGGAAGACCCTCATTCCCTTACCTTGAAGCATCCGACGTTCCGGCGTTTTTTCGGAGCGGCATTGGCACCCGATGTACAGAGCTGGATTCAGCACATCCGTGATCCCGAGCAGCCGATTCGTTTAGTGTCGTTCTTGCAGTTGTATATTAGCTTTCAAAGGCATCGAGGGCCTTGGATGATCCTGAAAGACCAGGGTCGCTGGGTTGCCGAAAAGGGTACCCTGGCCATGCTGGCGAACCATGTGCATCTCAACCTGAGGGTGAAGTTTTTCCGCCTGATGTTTCAACAGTTTCTCCGTGACGCCGAAGTGCGTTTCAGCACGTGCACTGGGAGACCGTACAGCCAATGGATAGCTTGCTTCAGGGGTTCGATTGGGTTCAACTTAGCCCAACAGGAGTATGAGGCTATCGAAAGTGTCTTGGCTGAAGGTCTCTCAGCGCCAGCTACGGGGTCAGGTGGTGCTCTTTCAAATTTGAGAGGAGTCTGAGCCGCATATGATCGGCCGCAGTTGCGTGACCCAGCTCGGCAGCGTGGCGCTCAGAGGAAAAGCATTTTTTATTTTCCATTTCATATATGGGATGTCATCCTTCCCATTGACAAACTCATATTTTTCAAGATGGTTAAAACCACCAGCTGTAATATGACTTGAAGAAATGAAGATCAACCACCATCAACCCCTGGGGGGTGACCTTTTGAGAAGGTTTAAACTCGCAGTTGTTGCACGCCATGGCTCATGGTTGCTACAAGGTGTTCCCGGATGGAAATGTTTGGTTTATGCTGCCACATCCACCTTTCAACATCTTTGAGCTATTTTATCGCCAAAAACCCAACACTTAATCTGCGGTTATATCATTATTTTGCTTCGTCAAATCACCAGTTCTGATGCTTAACTACTTCACCCTCCATTTTTTCAGCCATGGAAGATGTGGCACCAGCGTTCCAGGCGCGTGCCGCGTTTCAGAAGACCGCGTCGGACATGGAACATGAACGGATCAACCTGATGTCTGTGATCACTCAGGCCAAAAGGGCGGATCTGCTTCTAGAAGTTTGGCGTTGTACATCCATTCACATATGTTAACAATCGTTGAACATGGTTTTTAGGATATTCAAGGTGTAATTACACTGGTTTCTTGGAGCATGGCCGAGTTAAGTATGGCCTATTCACGATTATTATAGGTTTCAGCACATGAAATGATGAACTTGGCATTAACCTTCTTTTTGGTGGATACTCGGTATTTTCCAGCAATCCAATTCAGCAACTTGCCAAGCAAATGACGTCAACAACACTTTTCAAGAGGATAATCATCAACAAACGAGGGATTTTCATGTTTTTTTTTAAACACATGTCATGTTTGTTTGTTGCAGGGTAGATCTATAAATGGAAAGGTCAGATATAAACAGTCACCAGGAAACCAATTGAGCCTTACTATTTTTACTTTCAGAACCTTATTTAGCAGATCAAAACTCGATTCCAGCTGGGTAAGGGTCATACCCCAATTTTTCCCAGGGACGGTGTGTGTGGTCAAACATGAGGCTGGATACTCCACTATGGTAGATATACGGAACACATCAATAGCTGGCGAACTTCAAATCAAGTTAACTGGGTTTACAGTGGTTTACAGTATTCTCATCCACATCCATCCAGAATCACGCAACTCCAGATATGTGTAGCTGGTTGGTGGTTTGGAACATGTTTTATTTTTCGCAATAGCTGGGATGATGATCCCAATCTGACAAATATTTTTCAAAGGGGGGTAGGTCAACCACCAATTAGGTAGTGAGGTTGCCTTGAAACAAAGGTTCTAACTGGTTGGTGGTTTCAAACATTTGTATTTTCCATAATATATGGGATCCTTCCCATTGACTAATATTTTTCAAGATGGTTAAAACCACCAACCAGCTAAGGAAAAGACATCGTACAGGCATTCCTCCAAACAAATCTCTGGATTGTAGCCATACAGCTGGGAAGATGGGCAGATGCACCAGGGATCAGAGAACAGGTGGCCAAAATCTGCAGGACATCCCTTTTTGTTGAGGAGAAACGACCAGTTTTCCTGATACTACTGTATACACATATTTGTTTACTAATTTACATACTATACTTGTATGATACTTATATATTATGTATACATGTATACACATATATCCTTTCATCTCTTGGAACCGGATGTGTGAATGGGGCAGCTTTTTGGGGTCAAGTACATGAGCCTTTCTTACCTCCTCCCCGAAGTCTTAAAGGAGCTTCGGTGGTGGGGCAGCGCTAGCGGCTGTCCGTGGGGTGCCATTGGATTGACCCTCTTTCTGTGCTGTGGGGTCAGCTGGATCTGCGGGTTTTGCTTTTCTGCCATTGTTTTCAGCCCTCATTGCCGGCGCATTTTAGCCCACATTGCTCGTTTGGTGGCTTTAAACCTCCAACCTGCTGTGGTGCCTGCTCACTCTGAGGTGCAAAGGCGTTTGGCTGAATATCATCGGGGGCAGTGATAGTGGATGAGCAATTCTGGGCCTCTTGATCCTGTTGAATCTTTGACAGTTCGATTAGGGCAGCTGGAATTGACCATCACTGTGCGCCAGGTTGATCACAACACAGGTCCTCTCCCTGCCCTCACTGTTGTACCTCCAGGTTCAAATTCAGCGGGGTACCAGGTGAGCCAGAACACTTGGAATCACTCAGCACTAGCACCATCTTATCCTCGAGGGTTGGATCAGGCTGCATTGGCATCCGATCGGCCTCGTGACCTTGCTGCTTTAGATCTGAGGTTTCTAGGAGCTTTGCCCAATCAATTGACTGGCAGTGATCAGGTGTGGACGGCAGACGCCCGTTTGGGACGAGCATTCCGTGCAGGGTGCCTTGCCAGATTGAGGCTGGACGGTGAGTATCGGGCCGAAGACAGCCCTGGCATTCCCTTCCGCAACTCCTATTACATCTGTCTGAGAGGCCGTGAGAACGCACAAGGTTTTTGGACCAACAGCTACCGTGTGTACGCAGATCGTGTGCTGGTGAATCGAGCTGGTTCAAGTGCGTTTGAGTCAACATCTATTTCTCAGGCATTTCCATCGAGAGCAGAGTGTAGTGCGTATCTGGCCGGAGCCCGTGTCACATGGCCTCCGGAGATTCAGGCAGAGCGCTAGATCAGGACAGCCTTGAAAAGCTGTCCGCCGCAGCCTCCCCAGGTAAGTTTCTCAGTCAGATCCATTTTGTGATTGAGCCGACTGAAGAGGGAGCCAATCCAGTTGTAGCAGTATGCTCCGTAGTCTACGTCAGACATGGCGGATTCATGCTGGCCATACCGAATTTAGATTTCCTGCAAGAGGCCCTCATGGGGCTCAGCCTAGGCGACGATGTTCCGGCTTTCCGCGCTGTTTCAGTCGAAGTGCTGACCAGTCGTGGCAAGTCTCTAGGAGTGACCGATATGCTTTTGGTAGATCTTCCCTGGACTGCAGCAAGCGCATTTTGCCAACCCGTGAGCTTCCGTGGTGCAAAGTTCAAAGATGCCGACCAGATCAGACCCGAAGTCAATGGGCAAGCTGGCCGCCCGTCCCGAGATCAGATCCTGGCAGCAGCCGATGCTTGGGTCGGGTCAGGCATGGACGAGGACACGGCGCAAGAGTACCTCACTGGAGAAGAAGCTCCAGATCAGCAGTTCTCCGAACCTTATGCACCGTCCGAGCCCAGACCTGCACCAGCAGATTACCAACAGCTTGTGAAAAGAGTGGCCGAGTTGGAAAGCCGTCTAACAGCCGCCCAGCAGGTCCCTGCGGCTCCTCCGCGTTCTGCAGCGAAAGCCCCGCCGTTGTTCGGAGCTCAGACCAGCCCTCTGGATGCAGACCAGTGGAACCGCATTCAGAAGTTAGCCGGCAGCCCGGCCCCTCGGGTAGGCTCAGTGGAAACTCGCAGGTCTCTGGTTCCTGCTGCAACCGACTTCCAAGATCATGCACTAGCAACTTTGGAAAAGGAAGCGGAAGAGGATGTGCTGCCAGCAGACTTGAGTCAACTTGTGGCCTCGGCGTCAGACCCTCTCTCGCAGATCCTAGCAGCTCAACTGCAGCAGAACCAGTTGTTGATGCAGCGACTGTTACCGAAACAACAAGATCCAGTCCTCGGCGCTCTGGCCGGCTCGGACAACGCAAGCGGCAGTGGCTCCAATGTCAAGGGCTGTCTGGCCCGCGAAGCTTTCCAGCGGACTATACAAGATCTGCCGCGGGTTGCAATGCTGGTCCAGATGAATGCCATGAAGGAGCTGGGCTTTGGACCCGACCGGGTGGATTCTTCACTCATGCGGCGGTATGTGGAGCGCCGGATTCCTTTGCAGGAGTTTCGCCTTCTGTCCTTGGTTGCGACAATGCTGGCCGAGAGTTGGGCGATTGGTTACGATGCTCAAGACAAGCTGCTGATGGGTTCGATTTCCAGGATGCTGCTGTTTGTCGAGCAGACAGCTCTAGATGGGGGCAAGACCCAACTGAGTTGGCTCCTTTCTGGATACCCAGAACCTGCAAGTCATCTTCTCATGTCGTCACGCAAGAAGCCGGGCCTGGAGCCTTTTGCCAGACTCTGTCCAGCTCCGTGGGTAGCGGCAAATTTGAGCTACCTTCGGGATTTGGATTACATGGAGACTCGCATGGCGGCGTTAGGGAAGCCCAATCGTTCCAAAGCTGCCCTGTCCGACGAGGAGAAAGATCCAAAACCAAAAGCAAAAGCAACTCCCAAAGCCAAGGGCCGAGGGAAGGGTGGAGGCAAGCAGACTGCAGAGCCCGCAGAGACTCCAGCCATGGGGTAACTGAAGGTCTGCAGGGAACAAAGCCTAGCAAGTTTCCTAAAGGGACTAATGCTGTTAATGATCCGTTTCCTCCTCCCCCTCCTAAAGAGAGTCCTTTTGTCGATCAGTGTCGGAATGGCCATTTTGCAGAATCGCGTTTTGATCCCATCAAGCTAATGCAAGTTTTGTGTGATGAGTTTTGGCGGTGTCCCACTGGCTTGACTTATTATGTGAAAGCTAGTCTAACTAGCTCCTCCTGTACTGTGCATGGGGCCAAACCTGGTCCCTTATGGCCTGTCCCCCCCTTCAGGTGGCGATGGACGGCATCCTTGAAACCCAATCCTAGGCGCCGAAGGCGCCGGAAGCTGCTTGAAGTGAGAAGCCGCCTAGTGAACATTTTGCTTTGCACGTTGAATTGGGAAACGCTGGGGCATCCCAACATGCCTCCTCCCAACGCCCAACTAGGGGCGCCAATCAGTGAACAACAGCACGGCATCATCGAACGTTTCGAGGCCATGCTCTCCCACTTTCTCAGCGTAGCTCCCTTTGAGGGTTCAGAGCTGGGCCGTGCAGCGGGAAAATTTCAGGGATTAATTGACACGTTGACGGAACTGCCCAAGTCAGACTTAGGGTTCGAGGACCTCTTCGATGTTCTTCATGAAATGCACAAAAGTTTTGATTCTTATGGTTCGCATTTTGCACCAAAACCGAAGCTGCCAAACCCACAGCTCGACCATGAGCTTTTGACCAGCGCTGGCACTGTTACAGTGTCGATGCCTAGTGCCAAGCCGGTCGAATCAGCCCGAGTGAAGTGGGAAAACCCACCATCCTTTGATGCGGCCGGGTATTTAGATCCACTGGTGCGTGAGGCCTTTTTAGACCCAGAAGTCCTACGTAAGCCTAGTAATACTTGGCCAAAATCTAAACCTGCAAAGATGCACATCACCAAGTCTGAAATGCTGAAGCTGATAGATAGATGGGATAAATTGGGTGCATGTACTATCATCAGAGCTGACAGTAAAGACTTCCAAGAAGCGGTTGGGGTGTTTGCGGTTGATAAAGACGTTGATTTTGATCGGCTCATCATTAACCCTAAAACCATTAATGGTAGGATGCATAGCCTGTCTCATTCCACCCGGGAATTAGCACCTGGAAGTATGCTTGGGCTACTTAGCTTGCGTCCGGGCCAAATGTTTCGGTTTAATGCTGATGACCTATCAGATTATTACTACTGCTTTAAAGTGAGTCCAGCCCGGGCCACCCGCAATGCTTTCCGCATGAAGTTCCAGTCTCATGAGCTTAGGCATCTGACATGTTTTAGCGATGAACATGAGGGTCATGAACTTCTTGTTTGTTTAGCCACCCTTGCCATGGGAGATTCATTAGCTGTGGAGATCGGCCAGCAAGCTCACACTAACGTCCTAAAAACCTGGTGCGGTTCTATGCTTAGCTCTGAATGTCTAAGATACCGTTTTCCCATTCCAAGGGGCGATTTTGTTGAACTTTTAGCTATTGATGATCATGTCGGCCTGCAAAAACTTCCCATCAAAGATTTCCCAAAAACCCCCAAACTAAGGGACACTGAAGTGTTTGCAGCTGCGAGCAGGGCGTATAAAGCTGTAGGTTTGGTCCAACACCCGAAGAAACAAAAGCGAAATCAAGTTTCTGGCATCATTCTCGGAGCAGACTTTGATGGGCTAGCTGGCAAAGTCATGGCCCCTCGATCACGTGTTGCCATTCTGAGCATGATTACTATGCAAGTTGCGTTGCACGGGTTCTGCACTCCCCGAGTGTTAGCTGTTCTTCTGGGTTGCTGGATCCATGTTCTTCTTTTTCGGCGAGTGATTTTTGCATGTATAGAGCAGCTGTTTAAAGAGGGTCAGGGGTTGGAACAAGATGCAATCTTCCGTTTGTCCCGGCAGGGTCGTTGTGAGTTGCAAGTCCTTGCCGTTCTCGGCCCAGTAGCACAGAGTGACTTGAGGGCACGCCATTCTAACAGAATATACAGCACGGATGCGAGCCCCTTCGGGGGTGCAGTGATCGCGGCAGACATAGGCCAACATGCGTCAGCAGAAATTTGGCGTCACTGTGAACAGCGTGGTTATTACACTCGCTTGCATTCCCCCGTAGCTGAAATCCTTGAAGAAAAAGGTATTACCCCTCTGTCCTCTGAATTAGTCCAACCTAATAATCCTTTACCTGAAATTTCCAGTCTAAGCATTCCACCACCCCTAAGTGAAGGTATCCTTTTTGACTGCATAGAGATTTTCAGGGGTAGCGGGAACTGGTCCGATGCCCATGCCGAGCGCGGCATGCGTGTGCATGATGGCGTGGATGTGTCTGGGCGCAGACTGCGCTATCTGGACCTTGCCAAGCCTGCCGTGTTTCACGAACTCCGAGCGCTGGCCTTGCGCCGAGTTTGCCTGGACTGGCATGCTGGAATGCCTTGCGTAAGTTTTGGGACACTTAGAAGACCCCAAGTTAGGAGTAAGTCCCAACCTGCAGGGTTCCAACCTTCTGATCCATACACAGCGTATCACAACATGTTAGCTCGCCGTACTGCCTTTCTTCTGACCATCGTGTTGTTGACAGGACACTACATCAGCATCGAGCAGCCCGGCAGCAGCCGCCTGTTCCTGCTGCACTGCTACAGGGTTTTGGTGAGCCTGGGATGCGTAATTAGCCACTTCTGCTTCTGTTCGTTTGGTAGTCCATTCCAAAAGGCTTCAAAGTGGCTTCACAACAAACCATGGGTTTTGCCGTTAGAATGCAGTTGCCAGTGTCCGCACAAAGGACAACATTTCGTGGTGCAGGGGTCTTTCACAGCTGCGAGCATTGCCGATTTCGAGCGGCGGTGCCGTCCTTCCAGTGCCGCGGTGTATGGGCACAGCCCACAAGTTGGGGAGACTGTAGCCAGTTTTTCAGCAGCCTATCCTCTTAGACTAGTTCAATCGATGGCCTCCGGCCTTTCTCAGGCCGTCCGTGGAACAGTGTCTCCAATCCCAATTTCCCATAAGTTGCGTAGTCTTGCCGAAGTTGGTTTTTCACAAGATGAGATCCCCCTTAACCGTAACACCGAATCCCCCTATCCTAATAGGCCCTGGCATGAGACTCCCGAATGGATTAGTGAACTCTGCAACTCTCTTCATTTTCGGGAGCTGTTTAGGTACAGGTTTAAGATCCCAGGTCACATAAACGTGAATGAGATGCGCACGTATAAATCCTTCATAAAGTCTTGTGCTAAGACCGAACAGGATTCTAGAGTTGTCGGCCTTTTAGATTCTCGGGTAACTATCGGTGCTGCCGCAAAGGGCAGATCTTCATCCTTAGCCCTAAGCAAAGTTTTGCAAGGAACTATGGGATATATTTTAGGCTCTGGTTTGTATCCTGGCCTTCTGCATTGCCTGTCCAAGGTGAATCGCAGTGATGGTCCCTCAAGAGACCGCGAGCTGGAGCCTCCATCCAGGGAGATGCCGAGATGGCTCGAACGGCTGATGCAGGGTGATCCTTTTGCTTTTGACAGAGTTGTGCAATCCAGCCGGATTTCCAAAAATCCAGCGCGCTGGCTTCGTTTCTTGCTGCTGCTTGCCGGGGACATTGAAGAAAATCCAGGTCCCAAGCAGTCGAGAGGCCAGCTTGATATGAGCATAGGTTTCGCAAAAACGACTGCTGATCGGATGACCAAATGTTTGTCAGCGTTCAGCCTCTGGTGCACCGACAAGCTTGAGGTTCCTTTTGAGACTGTTTCTTCAGACATGTCAGCTTTAGCCTGGTCCCTTCGGGCCTACGGTTTGTACCTTTTCGAAGCAGGACTGCCGCGTTACCTGCTAGTGTATGCCATCACTGCTTGCCAAGACCGTTTTCCAGCCTGCAAACCTTTCTTGAACGTTGCGTGGCAGGTGGACCGCAAGTGGCAACTTCATGAGCCTGGAACATGTAGGGCTGTGTTGCCACCAGTTGTGATCAGAGCCATGGCATGCTCATCCACTCTCTGGAATTGGTTTAGCTGGACTGGTATTTTACTTTTAGGCTTTGCAGCAATGCTCCACCCGAGCGAGATGATGGCGCTGACTAGAAGAGATTTAGTTTTTCCAAGCGATCTACATTATGACAATTCTGCCTTGTATGTACGGGTTAAAGACCCAAAGACTGCTCGGTTTGCCCGCAGGCAACACAGCAGAATCGATGACTTGAGCATCATCGCAATTGCTGAAGTGGTTTTTGGTCATTTGAAATTGGATGATCGCTTGTACCCAGGAACCATCAATACTTTTCGAAAACAGTGGAATGAGGTGATGCATCACCTTGGAGTGCCTTGCAAACAACAAGAGAAGGGAGCGACTCCAGGAGTCTTACGTGGGTCTGGAGCAACCTTTTTCTATTCCTGCACCGAGGACCTAGCATGGGTGGCCTGGAGAGGCCGATGGTCTCGAGTCAAGACCCTGGAGTTTTACTTGCAAGAAGTTGGTGCTCACATGCTGATTCACGAACTCCCAAGCTGGTCGCGCGCCAAGGTGTTTGATCTGTCAGATGCAGCTCCGGCTGTCCTTACTGCGAAGTTTCACTTGCAGAGCAGTATTTGATAGGTGGAAGTCACTGGTTCTCTGGGGGAAATCTGCTGCATCTTGTTTGCATTGGACTACTTCATTGACGTTGTGGCAGCCATCAACTTTGCTGTTCATCCTTGCAAGACGCAAGGCTAGTATTGCAGTGGACAGCCGGGAGCCTTTGAGCAATGCAGGTGGAAAAGAGATATCCTTTCATCTCTTGGAACCGGATGTGTGAATGGGGCAGCTTTTTGGGGCCCAGCCCCCCCACCCTGGGCTGCTTGGAAGTCACTGGTTCTCTGGGGGAAATCTGCTGCATCTTGTTTGCATTGGACTACTTCATTGACGTTGTGGCAGCCATCAACTTTGCTGTTCATCCTTGCAAGACGCAAGGCTAGTATTGCAGTGGACAGCCGGGAGCCTTTGAGCAATGCAGGTGGAAAAGAGATATATATATATATATATGCGTGTATATATATATATGTATATATATATATAGACATGAACTACATATATATATATATATATGCATACATATCCGATATATGCATACGTATCGCACAGAAACAAGTGAGTTGTTTCAGTTGTTTCTTCCCGACACATCCCGAACACATCCACGAGGTCAACCAGAACTTCGAACACTTGTCCCGCGAGATGGCGGGTGTCTCCGACATTGTGGGTCGCACCCAACAGGAGGGCCAGGGCTCCAAAAATGGGTTTAAGAAACCCTTTGGACAACTGGTTAGTTGCTGGTATCCTCTGGTTATGACTAACATAGCCATGGTATAGATGGCCCATTTGTAGATGGTTTACCTGGGTTTACCTATTAAACATGATGATTTTCCATGGCTATGTTAAATAACCAGATGGTAAATGAGAACATAGCCTTTGGGAATTCAATCATAGAGCCTGAAAATAAGGTAACTATACGTTTTAAGGGCAAGTCAGCTACTAATGTTACTATTACTAAGGGTAACTATGATTACCAAGATCCTTCACTAAACTGAAAATAAGGTATTTTTAGATCATCTGGAATCTGGAAGTAAATAGGTCGCCTCTGGTAAATTGTCACAGTTCGATCCTGATTTTATAACCTATGTTTAGTGGTTTCACTATGATTTGCTTAATAGTGGTTTCACTGAGTATTATGACTATGATAGATATTCCTGAACTATGATTTTTAGGGTCTATGATGTTTGTGAACCATTATAGATATCTATCAGAAATAGATGTTACCCTCTGGTTATTTAACAGTTCGCCATGGAAAGATCCACCATTTTTAAGTTCGGTAAACCATCAATTATTCAATGGGCCATCGAAAAACCCATGGCGAACTGTCAGTCATAACAAGAGGGTATCAGAAATAGATGTAAAAACTATGGCGG
Source organism: Cladocopium goreaui (assembly GCA_947184155.2). Lineage (NCBI taxonomy): Eukaryota > Dinophyceae > Suessiales > Symbiodiniaceae > Cladocopium > Cladocopium goreaui. The sequence continues at coordinate 77,108 of CAMXCT020002593.1, forward strand.
GTTCCACCCATCCTCCAAGCCCATCTGCTAGGGCCCTAAATGACGGGGGACTTATGGGACGACCCATCCTAAGCGTGCTCAAAACTGCTAGGGGCTAGGGACTTCCAATTAGGTACTGAGGTTGCCTTGAAACAAAGGTTCTAACTGGTTGGTGGTTTGGAACATTTTGCATTTTACGTTTCATATATGGGATGTCATCCTTCCCATTGACTTTCATATTTTTCAAGATGGTTAAAACCACCAACCATATATATATATATATATATAAACATAAATTACATATATATATATATATACATATTATTAGATATAGTGGAATATGATCTATTTACTAACCAGTGAACTAATCCCATGGCCCCGTCTCAGTAGTCACCCCTAAAGCTAGAAGATTCACTTATCACCTTTATTTTTGAGGCCTTTTAAAGACATCACAAGACATCCTTTTGGCTCTGATCTAATGCCTGACTGGACATCAAACCTGGAGGGCTGGACAATTCCGAAATCGATGAGCTTCCCAGGAAAACCTGCCAGGTATCGGCCCCTCCTTTGTAGGTGATTTTCTGGCAAACCCTGAATTTTATTTCTGAAAACCGAGGTTGTTTTCTTTGTTTTTGGTATGGGACACCAAGGTAGTTTACATAGTTTTCTAATTGAACGATGTACAATGTGAGGCCCCCCAGTTATAAGTTGATTTATAAGCCCCAGTAACTATAGTTATAAGTACCATAAACCATAGTTATTGGAGTTATAAACCAACTTAGCTATCTTGGGGGCCTCATAGTAGACGTCCATTTGGGTTGGTTAGATCACCAGTGATCGACTCTCCATTGCACCAGCCTGAAAGCTCGTAGGACCTGATCCATTTGCAGCAGGCGCTTGACTGGGAGAGCTGATCCAAAATGGCAGTTGGGCTTTAACGCGATATAAAATGATATGGGAAATAACCATTCTATGTAGAGATATAATTGGAAATCCTGAAGTATAATAGATAACCAGTAGAATAATTATGTTTTGGGAAAAAAGCTAGCAACATAGTGTAACACGTTGCCATGGACACATTGCAATGAAAAACATAGGCAATATAAAAGGACTTTATCTTAATTTATCTATAACTGTGTCATTTTCCTTGCTAAGTATCTACAAGTGGCGCAATTGTCCATGCCTCATCATGCTTATGTGAAATTACCAAAGGGTATTGGTCAAGTTCATTCGCGTCTAATGGATAAGCCAAGCGTGAACGACGGCTTCTTTTTATATTTTTTAGGAAACCCAGTAGTACATTGGATTGACTTAGGACATTTTGAACTTGTCGAGGACCCGTAGTCTGAGGAATGGGAAGTCCACCAGTGTATTCCATTTATGGATGATTTTCCGATCAAACATTTGGGGTTTTCGTTGCCGGAGGGTCAATTCTAGGGGCTGGAAGCTGGCCACCAAAATGATGAGAATTGAGTGAATTCTCGCACAGTGACCCCATGCAATTTGTCGAGATGGGGTGGATGCAGCGTTGTGTTCGACATCTATATATGCGACTGTAGATTGTAGTATAGGACCAGCATTGTTGAATAGCAACGTTATTTACTGTCACTTTGGTGAAAACTCGACCTCAAATTGTGAGAATTTGTCCTATCGAAGTCCATTTGCACATCTTGGATGGCAAGCAGAACACGGTGGATCTTTGGCGTCGTGGAGTAGGGCATTGTGACGGTTTTGATGACCTTCTTCAGCCGTGTCTGAAGCCAAGATGAGCAACATTCGCAAAGTGCCCAGGCCGACGGTAGGGTACCAATGAAATCCACTGCTTTGAGACATCCATCGTTTCGTAAGTTTCCTATATTAATAAACAGTTTGGGTATGCGTCCCCTATTGGTTGCCCACAGTCGAAAGATGTTATTTCCATATGGGTTAGTCTGAAAATTGGCTACAACATTCCAGCCACTGTTTAGTCAGATACTTTCCCATAATAAAATGGTACCATTTGTTCATGCTATTTTAGCTGCAAGACCCTGAGGTTTGCCCGGACTCGCAACGAGCGTCCGGGCAAGCGACGATGACGATGACTATGACTATGGCGACGACGACGACGACGACGGCGGCGGCGGTGGTGGTGGTGGTGGTGATGATGATGTTGTTGATGATGATGTTGTTGTTGTTGTTGTTGATGATGATGATGATTCTGGACGATGATGATTATGGTCGTGGTGATGGTGATGATGATGATGATGATGATGATGATGGTGATGGTGATTTTGATATTTTCTTGAAACCCTAAAGGAAACCCCAATGACTGTACGATTAACTGTTCCATGGGGCCAGGGGCCTTTGAAATCCTTTGAAACTCTAAAGGAAACCCTAATGATTGTATGGTTATATAATTGTTCCATGGGGCCGGGGGATTTTGATATCTACTTGAAACCCTAAAGGAAACCCTAATGATTGTATGGTTATATAATTGTTCCATGGGGCCGGGGGATTTTGATATCTACTTGAAACCCTAAAGGACACCCTAATGATTGTATTGTTAATTGTTCCATGGGGCCGGGGGGTTTTGATATCTGTAAGAAACCCTACTGCCTGTATGGTTAATTCCATATGTAGAAGCAACATGTTCTGGTTAACACCCAAGCAACATAATTGAACATCAAATCCTTTCCGTGGTTTGATGTCGTACAGAATTCCCTGGCATTTACATGTATTTACGCTATTCTGGCTTTGGGCAAACCTCAGGGTCGTCGTGTTTTTTATTTTGCCATAAATCCACCATGTGTAACTAACATCCCGAAAACCTGCCTCAAGGATGTGGCTGAGAGATCTGAAATCGACGTCACGACTTTTGCTCATCAACTCGACGTCACGACTTTTGCTCATCAACTCGCGCATCTGGAGGTTCGAGCCGCGATCCAATGCATCCCACCTATCTCACATGGGGGAAGGGATGGGAGTCCCACTATCAATGGGAATGACTCAGGATCCAACAGATTGGAGGTATGTAAACGTACCATAGGCCACTGGCCATATTTTCTGGGGATATTCCCTGAAATTAAGGCCTGAAAAATAGGCCTTATATATGGTAGGTACCTCCAATGAATCGGATCCTGAAATGGCCATTGATGGCAGTTGCGACATGTGAAAATACCGTATTGATACCCACTGAACCATCATTTCAGTCAAATGACCCATGATGAAACAGTCAGCTTTTGTCGGGAAGTGTGTGTGTTTTTTCCCACATGTGGGAAAATTGACCATCCAGGTGACTTCATATTGGATGACAATCATAAAGACCGCCCAGTACAAACATATTTGACGCCCAAACCCCCAAAAAGATCCAAAAAGTATATATATATACTGTAATATATATATATCATATATATATATATTTAGTGATGGCTATATAGTATCCATGGAATTGATAACGGATACTCCTTGTTGGTTGAAACATTCGGCCGGTTCCGGAGGCTCCGGACATCGATCACGGATCATCCAAAGACAATCCACACAATCCTGCACCATTTGATAGGTGGGCAAAATCCCATTATCTATAGGGTTCCCACCATCCATTTCGCAACCATCCACAGTATCATGAAACTATCATAACATATCAATATATATATATATGGTTTCATGAACAGATACTTAGCTACTTTGCCTGAAAATCTTAAACACAAACCTGTTATCAATAAGAATAACAAATCTAGTTGGTGTCAATGGAGTGTTTGAAGGGAACACAACAAAAACAAAAAAACGCGATGATGGAACATGATGGATGTTTTCTTGGCAGTTCATCCTAACAATGGGACGATGTCATTTTCCTTTTTTGCGATATTCCAATGAATTACTGCTTTTTAAAATCGAGATGTGATGGGAATGCGTGTAAAAAACATAACCCACAATAACCAATTGAATAGATGGATATATTCAACTGTTATATTACAATCGGGATCTTAATAGATTTTCATAGCCGTGGATAGTACCACAAATTGTGTTTTTGTATTTTAGTCAATTTGTTCCCAGATGAATACCTGTGATTCGAGGTTCATGCGATACGTATGGAAGATCCCAGATGAGAAGACCGTTGGAATCCAATCCGGTCCGCAACTGTATGGAAATCCATGGCTTTCACTGGGACTATATAGAATCATGGGTTTTTCCATCTAAATTTAACCAGAAGTACCAACCAGAAAAAGGGGATTTATCATGATTTACCCAACGGAAAAATGAAAATCCAATAAATATTTATCATGATTTACCAATGATTTATAAAGGGGATTTATCATGATTTGCCATATTTTTTTTTTGGCGCCAAATTTCACGGGGATTCGCAGATCTTTGGCACAGGAACACTATTCCAATCACCTGCGAGAACTCCAGCAGTCCCAGTTCTTCGACGTGAAACTGTGGAAATGATGGGGGGTTGAGGTATAGTATATGTATAGATACCATATATTTATATATATATATAATCATATATATATATATATATACACCATATAGTGAGGTATGGATTGCATGGATTTAATGTGACCAACATGGGATTTCATGTTGGGATTGGGAATTTCAAGGGGGGATTTCCCATCATCAAACATGGCGGCAAATCCCGGAACTGGAAAATGATCGAAGTAAAAGGGGAAAAATCCAGCAAACCATGTTTGATATGGTATCTAGATGGATACATAAATACTTGGAAATTTGGAAATCATGTTTCCACATGATGAAACCGTGATGGTTTGATTACCAGCCCTGGTACCTGTTTATATCACCTTAACTGCGAAATATCAAGTTTCTTGGTCTGATCACCGCGTTTGTTGTTCAAAATCTCTCCACGGTGTTTGCTTTTCTGTGTTTCCTGATGCAATGGCTTTGTCAAAGGGACACATGACCAAACAACATATTGATTATTTATCTATGGTTGTATTTTTACAAATTGTTATATGTCAATTATTAACCATTGAACATGTTTTCCTATCATGGAATCTGTTTGTTTCCAGCAAATAGCTGGCTAGTCGCCAATTCCAGGACTTATTCAATTCCTTTGTTATGCCTTCATGGCGATGAAAGGGTAGCCTTCGGTAAACCAACATAAGCACTTGGTGGTTCATCGCACTTAGAAAGTAGGTCATAACCATGTTTATAAATGGGCTAAGTAGGGTTAGTTCACTTGTAAGTGGGGTTATAAGCCACTTACTAACTGGGATGAACCGCCAAGTATGGAAAATAAGGGTACCCAATTTGCTCTATAATCTAGTTATAGTGCCCCATTTGAATCTAGCGCTAGTTTCGTGGAGGGTGCCCTATTCACTAATATCCACTAGCTGAACTATGGAATATCTCCATTTTTCATACAATGTGAGGCCCCCTAGTTATGAGTTGGTTTATAAGCCCGAGCAACTATAGTTATAAGTACCATAAACCATAGTTATTGGAGTTATAAACCAACTTAGCTATCTTGGAGGCCTCACATTGTAGGTAAATCATCGAACTAAACGCACCATCTATGTTCGCAAAGTTTCAGATTACCAGAGGCCAGCCCCTGTGCCATTCGTGAGACGGATCCATGAAAGATGCGACGAGCCATGTGATTTTGTTCTGTCCAATCCAACTGGTTCTGGAACGCCATGCTGCAGAACGCCATGTACTAGGTCAATCTTACATGGATACAAACTAATCCTAACTAGTCTTTTGGTATCAAGTATCGAATATCCACGTTCACCAGCAAAGAATTTGGTCCATTTTTTGCAGGGGCCCTCTGGCTGATTGGCAATGCAATCGTGGATTCATGATGTTCATCTCCCAGGTTCAGCAGGAAATCGCACACAGTTGACGCACACAGTTCGGTGATTTTTTTTGGGGGAAAAACATCGCCTTATTTTTCGACAGAAAATATCCCCGTAATTTCATGAGAATCATAGGGGATATGACTACAGCATATAAACAATAAGGTCGACTGTATTGGACAATAAACATCATGTCCCCAAGAATTGTCAACTATGACATACGTTGTTAACTCATCTTAACATATATTAACTATCACATACCAGCCCATATGCTCCATAGTGCTGGTATATTTACCTACATGTGGCTTATTTATTTTTAGGGCAAATGTTGGGATTCATATTCCACCATGGTTCCCATTTGGGCTATATCCCATTAATATCCCACTCATATCCCATTGAATCACTATAAAATTCCATTAAATCAGCTATGAAATCCCATGATTTTCTGGAGCCAGTTGAAAACAAGGAGCCGAAACCGCTCGCTCCGCTGAGGGTTTCCTTCTCGCAGCAGCTGATGGACGTCCACCAGTTTCGTACCGAGGTGAGGGTCCTGTCACTGGAAATAAGTATGGTTTATGATACCGCGATGTAGTAACTATGGTTTATAATAATCATTACTTTATGATATGTCAAGTATAACTAAGTAGCTATGGTTTATAGTACTTATAACTATAGTATTCAAGTATAACTATTGTTTATGATAGTTAAGTATGATATATGGTGGGGTTATATGATACTGTCACTTCTGTTTATTCAAGTATAACTATGGTTTATGATACCTATAAGTATAGTATTCATGTAACTTTGGTTTATGATAAGTATGATATATGGTATAACTATGGTTATATGATACTGTCACTTCTGTTGTTTTTTAATTCAAGTACAACTATGGTTTGTGATAATTACTTGGATAACGTCTTATCAACTTTTAGTATTCATTTGGTTTATAAACGAGTAAACACAAGTGGGGGAGGGTCGCATTGTAGCTGCTGACATGAAATGATCCACCCAGGACTACTCATCCTAATTTTACATATCATTGATATCATATCATGAATCGCAACTACTGTGAAAGATTGGGTCTTATATATCTACCCAGTAGCTTACATGCTGTACCTATGTCCAGTAAACAGTTGGAGATGCTTCAGTATTGGATCTGCCTCATGATTTGTTTATACTCTTATATATATATTATATATAATAGTTTTACCCAACATAAGGAATCCTCATAGACTCAGATTTGTTTAAACTTCATTAAAAGAGATGATGGTTGGATGGGACTTCAGAATCACCTGGTTCCAAGTGGTTCCAAGATGTTCCAAGGTAGAGATGGTTCACCACAATCCCTAGTCTTCACCAATGAGCAGCTTGAATGTAGAAGTTCAGACACCACCAAGTTATATATATATATATACTTAATGTTCCCCAACAAATAAAGGTTAAATAGTGTCCCATTGTTTGACTTGTTTTATAGTTCCATTTTTCGGTGCTTATTATATATGACCAGTATCCACCATAGTCCGTTTTATTTGAATCAGTTGTAGACCAGCAACTATAGACACTTCTATAGAAATAAATATGTAAATAAATCTGGTTGGTGGTTTCAAACATGGCTTTTATTTGTCCATTTCATATATGAGATAATCCTTCCCATTGACGAACCCCATCATTTTTCAAGATGGTTATTGCACCACCAACCAGATAAATATGTAAAAAGAAACAAAGAAATTTATCGTCCCAAGGCCTATTTCTGGTTGGTGGTTTGGAACATTTTTTATTTTCCCCAATAGTTGGGATGATGATCCAATCTGACTTTCATATTTTTCAGGGGGTAGGTCAACCACCAACCAGACATAGATGATCATGATAATTACTGTACCTCATATTTCCAGGTTTCCAACCTTTTGAATCCACATATATATATATATATACACACACTGTTTCTGACTTCAAATGTAGTTTCAATGGCCATTTCAGGAACCTAAATTGGAGGTACCTACCATATATAAGGCCTATGTAAGGCCTATTTCTATCACAATTCAAGAGGCCTATTTCTATAGATTGTTGGAGGTCAGTAGCTACCTGGAGCAGCTGACGCAGATGCTGCACGACTCGGAGGCGCGCTCGGAGGCGCGTGGCGCGCGTGGAAATCACGACTCGGAAATCATCGGTGAATGGGTAAAGTTAAATAGCCTAAATGGTATAATCACCATGGTATATTTCTATAGTTATATCATGTTATATCCATATAACCCCTATAGTTACGATAGTAATATGGGTATACCCTCTGGTATATGTCAAACATTATCCATTTTTCGGTGCTTATTATGACCAGTATCCACCATAATGGGAAAATCACCATTTTATATTTATTATAAATGAGAAATCAACTATAAACTAACATAGCTACTGAAAATGGCCATAGAAATAGTTGATTTACCCATTAACGGTGATTTTCTATAGCTACGTTAGTTTACCAGAGGGTATGTTAAATGGGCCAATCATAGGTAAACAAGCTGTTGAATAATGGTAAATATGGTAAATAACGGTAAATCATGGTGATTCAATTGTTTATAATAGGCAAATAATCACAATGGCAACAAAACTGTTAAATGGGCCATGGCTCTTAATTATATAATTTTGTTACCAGACGAATATACTTGAATTCTTGGATTTTCTTGCTTATATATATATAATGTATATTAATGTATAAGTTAATATATATATATATTATATACAGTATGATACAGACTGTATAGTACTGTATAGTACAATCATGAATTGCTAGATAGAAATTCGGCAACATGATTTTAATGATGTTACAACTTTGTATTAGCAAGGTACTCTACCATAAAAAACTGACCAACCCTTAAAATTTGACATTCCCCAATTCTGGATGGGTGCTGTGAAGCCGACATATATGGCAGTGGTGTGGCAGTGGTGTGGCAGTCGTGTGGCAGTAGTGTGGCACTGATAGGCTGCAACGTGGCAGTAAAGGGTTTCTAGTGTGATAGGGGCGTGGCAGTGATATGTGTTTTGAAAGGTTTTGGCGTGGCAGTAAAAGGCTTTTAGGGGTGGCAAAGGACGTGGCAGTGCAAACCCTGCTGCTAGACATTCTGTGTGCCAAAATCTCTTAAGTAAATCATGGTAGAGGAACCTGCTAAACTTTGTATCTAATCATATATAATCATATATATAATATACATATATACCTGGTTGGTGGTTTCAAACATTTTTATTTTCACAATATATGGAATAATCCTTCCCAACTGACTAATATTTTTCAAGATGGTTAAACCACCAACCATACATAGATGATCATGATCATGACTGTACCTCATATTTCCAGGTTTCCAACCTTTTGAATCCACATATATATATATATACACACTGTTTTTGACTGAAATGTAGTTATGTAGATATCGCATGAGTCGTATCCCATGTTCTCCGGTCTTCAGGGATCAACCAGCAGTCAGGTGACCCTGTCAGGTGAATCGTCACTGGTTTCGTCAGTTGTTGGGGATTTTCCCGGTAAAACCATGTTGAATTACCGGAGGATCCCATTAAATCAGCATCAAAATACTTTGAAGTTTTAACAACATACCTATGAAATAGCTATAACATACCTATGAAATAGCTATGAAGTAGCTATAACATAGCTATAACACATAGCTATAAAGCATCATATTCCTGATGATTTGAGTCACCGCATGATGCTTCCCAGGCTTCTTGTCGAGGCAGACTCAATGAGCACTGGTTGAACCTGCGAAAAGAGGCCGCGCGTAGTGGGGCCGTGATACCTTCGCCATCACCGGGATAAGGGCTTTTTGGACCTAAAAATGGTTGTTGTTTGTAGGGAAAATGATGAGTGAGCGGTGAAAACAAAGGGTTGAGTTGGAGTTAGCCGGTGATTTTGATTTGATACACCATGTTCCATTTCTTAGTTGAAGTTGGAGTTCAAAACTCGATACCGGGGGCCCTGCCACATCGGCCCATTCGTTGTGTGGGCCGTTTCCACAACAGGGATCTCTGTGGCCTGCACCGTGATTACCCTCTGGTAAACTTAAACTAACAAAAAGCTATGGAAAATGGCCATAGAAATAGTTGATTTGCCCATTAAAAATGGGGATTTTTCATAGTTATGTTAGTTTATCAGAGGGTACAGTAACAGTTTCTGGTTTGTCATTCAAGACATGCCCACTTTCTCAATGACTATAATTATAATTGACAAGCCAGAAAGAAGAGCTCAGTATTGCAAGAGTTTTTGTTTGTAGTGTCAACCTAATTATATCTAAATTATGTGTTATATTTTTTCTTATCTATTGCAACATATATTTTTGTATTATACGTTAATAAAAGTACCAGTCCGGGAAGACCAAAAAACAAACATATATATCAACAACAACAATGATCAAGAACTGATTAACACCATCAACAACAATGATTTAACATGATTAATATGAAATATTGTAGTTATATATGTATATGTAACTACATCAACAACAATGATTAAGAACTGATTAGCAGCATCAACAACAATGAGTTAACATGATTAATATGACAATATTGTAGTTATATATATATGTAACTACATCAACAACAATGATTAAGAAGTGATTAAACATATTATATCACAAGATACCTTTAGTACACCATTTCTACTTGCGAATTCCTATATTGTAACTATCCGCCAAAAAAATATTCCGCCGCAACTGCTGATTTGTATGCATTATATATATATATACATAACTGTGGTGTAACAGTTACTATAAGAATTAATGTGTATATATATATGCATATATATTATATCATTTATACATATGCATACATGACTATCAGAAATCTAAATGAATATAGGAATTTCTTTAGCGAAATTGTGTACATATATGTACATATTCATATACATTACTTTTACATGAGTTATACATTGCTTTTACATTACTTTACTGTATATATATATACATGGTATTACTATATGTGTTTCCCAAGGGTGCAGTTTGACTCATTTGATTTTGGATTTCACCATAGTTTTTTTGGGCATTAATATCCTGAGGTTGACTCATCAAAGTCGCCCATGGCCACAAGAAGTGCTAGTTTTTTGTAATGACGCATGGTTAACTACCACTAGTAATCTACGTTAGTATTTTTTTCTACATTAGTAATCTTATTAGATGGTAGTTAAGAACATTTTTTCTACATGAGTTCTAAGCAATTCCACTATATAGTTAAGACCATTTTTGACATTAGTAATCTACATTAATATCGGAATTTATATACCTAAAAATAACTACGTCTATGCATTCCTATATATTCCATAGTACTACATCTTGGAATCTGACTATCTAATCACTATATTATCATTGATGTATTGCTATATAGTAAGATATATCCACTATACAATGTTTATATAGTTAAACAAATGCCACTATATAATATATCATTATAATCATATATAAGAAGGTGTATCACTTTATCATATATCTGAATATATTAATGATAGTTGATATATATATATATATATAAATACACTTTAAATACACCAAATATTCTATGGTTAACTCTATGGTGTAATATATGTATATATATATACACGTAGTATAGCTCATGGAATACAACTGATATAGTTTAACTATCAACTAGTTCTCTATATAACCATTATAATCACTATAACATATATATATAAGATTAACAATTTACATATATATATATATGTATGTATGTATGTATGTATGTAATGTATGTATGTATGTATGTATGTATGTATGTATGTATGTATGTATGTATGTATGTATGTATGTATGTATGTATGTATGTATGTATGTATGTATGTATGTCTTATGTATGTATGTATGTATGTATGTATGTATGTATGTATGTATGTATGTATGTATGTATGTATGTATGTATGTATGTATGTATGTATGTATGTATGTGCGTATGTCTGTATGTCATGTATGTTGTCCTGTCTCCGTCTTTCCTGTCTGTCTGTCTGTCTGCATCCTGTCTGTCTGTCTGTCTCTTCTGTCTGTCTGTCCTGTCTGTATGTCTGTCGGGTCTGTCCTGATTGGTAGGCCTGTATGGTCTGTCTTTCTTGGTCTGTCTGTTCTGGTCTGCTGTCTGTCTGGTGCTGTCTGTCTGGATCTGTCTGTCTGTCCCCTGTCTGCTCCCCGGTCCCTGTCCTGTTTCTGTCGGTCCTTTCCCTGTTTTCCTGTCTGTCCTGTCCTGTTCTGTCCGTGCCTTCACTGTTCTGTCCGGTCTGTCCTGTTCATGTCCTGTGTCCTGTCCTCTGCTTCTGTCCGTAATGTGAAAATGTAAATTTAATGTAAATGTACTGTCACTGTCCTGTCTGTATGTCTGTACTTGCTACATCGAAGTACCGTCACTCGTAAATCATGGTTTCCTTCCCGCAGCCGCATGACTTCCACCGGCCGCTTGGTCCAGGTCTCTCGGAAGATCTCCCAGGAAGTGGCACGGCACGTTGGCAGCGGCACCGGCACGGGCAGCGGCGGCGGCATGGCCAAGGCGTGGCTTTGAGACCGTTGGGACCGTGCAAGTAACGATCAAACATTGGATACCCTCTGGTAAATCATGGGATATAGCATACATGGATCCTATGGGTATGGGAACTTGGGAAAATCATGGGATTTTTAGTGGGATATACCACTTTAAGCCACTTTAAAGTGATCGATCATGGGATGTGAATGGGATGTACCCTCTGGTAAATGAACAGTTGGACCCTGAAAATAACCAATTTTTAATGGAAACTCATCTTCCAACCCTGATGACTGCAAGGGTCTATGTTAAATTTACTGGAGGGTAATATAAACAAATACCCTCCATGGTATGTCATTGTTTAGTATATCCATAGTACATCCATACAGGATGGGGCCCCAGTTCGTTAGCTAAGTTGGTGCAAATAACTATAATAACAAGTTGGTGTATGATACTTATATAGTATATCGACATTATACCCAGAAAAACTTGGCTGAACTAGTTTATAATTCACCCGAAAAGAGCTGTTATCATGTTGGGATATGTTGGGCCATTTGGGGATGATTTCCCTACACATTCATCCTCATTCCAGATATTACTCTCCAGTAAATTGACATAGACCCTGGCAGTCATCGGGGTTGGAAGATGAGTGAAACCACAAAACATGGGTTATTTTCAGGGTATGAGGGTATAAAGTGTGTACAACAATAAACCACCCATTTGGGAATGGTTTATACCACCTATTTCGCAAACTGTGAAATTGTCAGAGGGCTGGTGGTTTCCTAAAATAGGGGTACCTCCAGTTCTCATCCATTTTCGTAGGATTTTCCAGCAAATAAACCATCCAGCTATTAAGGTACCCCCATTTCAGGAGACCCCCATATAAACAAACACATATAGATATTGAAATACATAGTAGACTATGTATATAGATATAATCCATACTTTACTTTGTATATACGTATATATATATATATATATATGATGCAGCCTCCCAAGTCCCCCCCCTCCCCCCCCAATGGGTATGGATATCCAGGAGCTATGTTCCCCCCCCCTGTGGGTGGGTAGGGGGGTGGGGGGGGTTAGTAGTAGTCAGTAGTAGTTAGTAGTAGTTAGTAGTAGTTAGTAGTAGTTAGTAGTAGTTAGTAATAGGAATGTAGGAATGGGTATGGATATACACGAGCTATGTTCCCCGCCCTGTGGTGTGGTGTGTTGGGGGTGTGGTACTGCGTATATATATATATATATATATGTATGTATGTAATGTAATGTAATGTAATGGAATGGAATGGAATGTAATGTAATGTAATGTAATGTAATGTAATGTATGTATGTATGTAAACATGTAAACATGTATGTGTGTATATACATACATACATATATATATATATATGCATGTATATATATATATATATATTTATTTATTTATTTATTTCTATGTATATGCTTATATGAGTATTCGTGCTACGTAGGTCGTCTAAAGGGTAACATGTACCTAGTAAATGGGAGGCTGGTAGTCAGAATCGCTGCAAAAACCTAGAAAATACGAGGCTGGACCTCAGAAATGCTGGGGGGGGGGGACCTCGCGGGCGGAAGACCGGATCATATATATATATATATATATATACCAATATGTACCTGGGAAACATTGGCTTGAAAATTCAGGATCTACCAAACATCAAGATTTTCATATGGTGGAAAAGATGGGGAAATCCACGAAAATGCAAAATATAATTGCATAAAATTGCTGAAGAATAGGGTGTACATATGTCTGGGAAAATTGTAACGACCTCACCGCGACCTCACTGGGATCATGGTTAGTAAGGGAAATCATCTTCAAATGGCCTTAATTCAGGTTAGTGAACTATTATAATTTACCGAGATATGTAAAAAAATGTACAAACACGTGACACCTTCAAGTAGAGAAGTGACCAAACATCCCAGAAGCATCTCACCTGAGAATTCGCAATCTACACCGGGCATACATGTGCCCTAAAGTGTGCAGTTCACCAATCACAGACAGTATATATCAGTATATGATATAAGTTGATAAACGAGAGCCATCAAATGGATACGAGCTTACCATCACTGGTTTGGAACATTTTTCCATATGTTGGGAATAGTAACCCCAACTGACTAATATTTTTCAGAGGGGTTGAAACCACCAACCAGTAGATATCAAGTCCTGATATCACCACATAGATATTGATAAACAAAGCTCATCTTTGCTGTGCAAACGTCAACTGGCGGGGTGATAAAATCAATCAGCTGGTAATCCTATGAAAGGTTCATATCCATTCAATCATACCATTGTGTAACAGTGTAGTTGACAGAATCTGACTAAACCTAAAGTACAATGGATTATACAAAATAAAAAATATTTGAAACAATGAAATATAACAGTGATAAAATCCACTTGAATGGATTATTCCACTGTAAATCCTATGGAATCATTGTGAATCCCATCACCGGCATCGGCTCAGCTCAGCCATTCTTAGCTCTTCACCTCGCCAGGATGATGAGTTGAATCAGAGGCTGGGCCCTTGGGGATGTCGAAAAGTGATGACTATACTGAAGCCCATTACTAAGAAATAACACTTATGACTTATGATATATGTACACAATATATACATCTATTGTATCACCCATATCATATCTAGTAATATATAATGTGTAGTGTGGACTGGAAAGGTGTCTGAGTAACCATGGCATGGTATTCACCCTGAAATCTGAATCCTTTGAGGTCGCTCCGCGAGGTGGACGACTACGGAGTAGCTCGGCGAGCTCGGCGCCGGGTGAAGCTGATGATTTTGGTGATTTTTCTATGTTTTTTGTGTGAAAATTGACGGTTTTTTGGGTGAACATATTCTATAAATGGAGGTTTCAATGGGAAAATCATCTGTAAAATGTTTTTTTAAGGGACACCCTTGAGTAGACTAATAAAACTATGGAAAATCATGGAACTTGGCCCCTTGATATGTCAGTTGACCACAGTTTATTTGGGGTTTTCATGGGATCATGCAGGGACAGATGTCAGATGGATCTGACATTTTTGGTTTTCAACGATGACTGGTTGGTGGTGACTGGAACCATGAAATTTTATGATTTTCCACAATATATGGGATATAATGGTGTTTATAATGGGATAAAATGGGTTATAATAATCAATCATGGAACATGGCTTTTATGATTTTCCATATATTGGGAATGATCATGCCAGCTGACGAACTCATACTTTTCAGAGGGGCAGGTTGAAACCACCAACCAGATCAAATTTGGGGGGTAGCCCGTATATGGTATACACAATAATGATCCATCCAGAATTTTGACTGAAAAGGGCGTTGAACACCATCCCCATGTGTCAGCACTGAGTATTCAACATGTATCCGGATCGCAGCCATGGTTGCGGACCGTTTACCACTCACAGTACTTAGAAAATGGTATCCACATCCAAGAAGGGTTGAGTAGGAAGATCCTAATGCTATCGGTTGCATGGACGAATTGCTCATTCCTTCCCCCAAACAATGCACAAACGTCTGGAAATCTGTTCATTTTTGGGGTCCCATATAGGGTTTTGAATTAGGGACGGGGGATATATAGTGTCTCAGCGACCAAATGAAGAAGTTTTCACCAACAGAAATGGTGACTAGTTCTACCCGACAGATGAGTTGATGACCTCAATTGATCATGCAACTAGTCATTGTCGGAATGATCATGAGGAACAGATGGAATTCCAATGCTTATATCATTTATATCTTGTCAGATCTATGGCTTTCCCCTTGCAATGACGCGTTTATAATTTATAACTTCATACACATTCACTTGTTTCTGTTTCCTTCCTGAGTTCCTCCTTTGTTCTCTTGCAGTCACTCACTTGATTTGAAGAAACTACATATAATATCAGAATATATATATATATATGACATGCATGAAACATGACAACACTCACTACTTTACTATACTTTACTAGTAAAATCCAGTAAATTTCATAACATATATATATATATATACATATGTTATATATATGACGTTTTGTCGTACATGTTCCCTCTTTTCAAAGCTTGAAGAGGTCACTGCCGTGCGAAGCTGCGAACGGACTGACCAGGTGCACATCTCGATGTTTCACGTTGCTGAAAGCCTGCTTAAACCATGGGAAAATCGTGGGAAACTTGTTCGGAACATCCCGCTGAATCCTGGCTGTAAAACTCTGGGAGTAACCTATCCCATATGCAACCCATGGTGCTGGTATACTAAAACCTACAAAACTGGGTGATAAATTGAACAAGGGTAAATGTTGGGATTCATATTCCAGCACCATGGTTCGCATCTGGGCAATGTAAATGGAGGTAGGTGACTGGGAAAATCAAGTATCATCTTGGATTACGCCACGAAAAATGATCGAAAAAGATCGAAAAAGTTGGGTTTAATATGATTTGACATTTTTTTTTGGGCATATCATTTTATTGGAAATATCATGGGAAATCATGGGGATATATCTGGAAAACCTGGATTGGCTGAGTCGATTTTTTTCTTCTCAATGGGAAATTCACGATTTGGGGAATTGAAAACGGTTGACTCGTCTTTTCCATTGAGGGGGG
>CAMXCT020002594.1:0-14386 GCA_947184155.2 Cladocopium goreaui
GCATCAGTCCTCATATGAATCTCACTTGAAAGTCCAGTGATGTCCTTGATCAGTCCTCTCAACATTTGACATGTACCATAACACTTCATGAGCGCATACAACTCTGCAACAGTTGTGCTCAACGTGGTACGTTTGATTTTGGTTGATTCAAAGAAAATAAGAGAACCTCTGGTGTTTTTGCTCTTTTCCTTTCTCGGTTCAGCCATGAAAATAACCATCGCGCGCTGTGAGGATTTGTCGCTGTTGTTCCTAAACGCTGCATCGGGCATTGCAACTAATCTAGGATTACCTTGAAGTGGCCAGAACATAAGTTCCATCGGGTCACCTACAATTTGCCTGCAAAGTTTGTTCAGCGTTTTACAATCACCTATGGTGGGGGAAGCAGCGGCAGAAGCACAACGTGAAAACTGATAACATGACTGAAATTGAGTTCTTGATTGTAACCAGTTGATACTACCTAAGAGTGATCTATAGGCAGTGTGGAGATCCTTGTCACATTTGTCTTCATCCTTCAAACCTTTTGGTATGACAACCTCAGTAA
Source organism: Cladocopium goreaui (assembly GCA_947184155.2). Taxonomy (NCBI): domain Eukaryota; class Dinophyceae; order Suessiales; family Symbiodiniaceae; genus Cladocopium; species Cladocopium goreaui. The sequence continues at coordinate 542 of CAMXCT020002594.1, forward strand.
GTTCACTGACACAAAGTGATTGTTCAACAGTGATGTGTGATTTCTTCTTGGTCTTTTCATCAATGATCCATTTCACACGTTGACCAGTGAACATCAAATCATTCACATCTTCATGACCAATCTTGAATTGTGACTTGACAACCTTCTTGAACTTCTCCAGAAACTCTGGAGTTCCAGTAATGAACAAGTCGTCAACATGCAAACAACACATGCCAATAGGTTTTCTTCCCTTGGCATTACTGCCATTCACAGGGTCCATGAAGTGTTCCAAGAGTTGTTCAACAATCTCTGGTGTCAACTGTGGAGTCGTGGCAAGATAAGTACGCTCTGAAGGTAAGAAGACTGAAACAAGTACTTCAGCTTCTTCTTCCAAACTTGTGGAAACATTTTCCTTGTTCATGTCATGATTCATCTCAAGCAACCACCAAACTCCTTTCCTCTTCACAATAGAAGTTCTCAAGTGAAACTTCCTTCGATCATAATGTGAATCAGGAGTTCTCAAAGCTTTTGCACGATAGGCAACTTGAGCATGACCATTTTCAAAAGGATACCAACCAGACTTGTGTTCAACAGATTCCAAAAACTTCAACAAAGTTTCATCAACAACAGGAGTCCAAGCACAATCTTCAACCTTCTTCTCCTTGAACTCTTTCCTCTGTTTCCACGTTTGGGTTTGTTGATAGCAAGCTGAAAACAATCTTTCTTCAACCAAAAGAGACTTATGAACTTCCTCTGCAATGTCGGAGGATTCATCACGCGTTTCCTCACCGTCTTGTGAGCTTACGTAGTATGTCACAGGTGCTGGTTCTGTTGCCTCAGAGTCAGCAAAGCTAACCTGTTTTGGCTCCTTAAAAGCACCATCATAGCATACATATGTACACCTGTCAGCTCTTGTTGGTTGAATACCAAGCGAAATCAGAAATTTGTCAAGGCGGTTCCACCATCTACGTGGTGCGTCCGCAAATCCATAGACGGAACGAGTGCACAAACCAACCAAGTAAGGAGGCAAACCAATGTCAGTAGGCAACTGAACATGGATAACGCGGCGGCCTAAGTCGTATGTTTCCCCCTGAAGGAAGGCAGTTTTCAAGTCTAAATGGAGTAAATCCCAGTACATCGAGGCTGCATGCTGAGATGCCACACGAAAACCATACCTGGTAGCAGTAGGACTGTCAGTCTGTAAGTCATACTTTTGAGCATCCTGAAAGCCTCTACATACCCATCTAGCCTTGAACTTCTTGAACTGTCCATCCTTATCAACCTTGATGGTAAGCACCCATCTGCCAGTGACATAGCTATCAATCTTATGACGTCTCTTGTCTCTGAAAGTCATGGCAGTGAAATCCAGAAAACTTCTGAATTCTTCAAGCTTGGCTTGTTTGATCTCCTTAGCATACTTTCTCAAGACTTCTTGAGTGATAACTGATTCTGCCTTTGGGTGCTTCTTCCCATTCTTGGCAAGATACTGTTCAAACTGTTTGAATCCAGTAACATCGTATGAACCAAACTCAGGTGCAGCTTGGACCTTTGGTCCTAAAGGAACGAAAACAGTACCATCAACATCGACAAAATGAGAGTGGTCTGATGTGTAAGGTTCAGTGTCCACATCTTCTTCCTGAAGCTGAGCAATGTCATCCTCAGTCAAAACAGGAGTGTCGTCTGTTTCATATGGTTCTGTTTCATCATCATCATGTTGTGATGATACCAATTCTGGTGTTCCTTGTGAAGACTGCTGTTGCGCTGGCTGCGCAAAGTCACCTGGCGTAAACGATGTTGGTGTAGTAGTAGGCAATGGAATTGTATTATCATGTGAACTTGAGGCAGTAGGATCATGTGAAGGTCCTTCATCTTCATCTTCATGAGGTTTCTGAGTAGGAACTGAAATTGGCTGAACATGACCTGGTAATTGAACCTTTGGCCTCTTAATAATCACCTTTGCCTTTGCCTTTGGTAAAGCATCAGTAGAATCAGTTGAGATCTGTCTCTGTTTCCTTTGAACTCTGATAGGCTCTGACGTTGGATCAGGTCCTGGTGGAGAATCGTCATCTTGTCCAGGATCAGCAATCTCTCCGATTGGAATGTCAGGATTGGAAAACGGAGTTGATGGTGAACTTGGTTGATGTGTTTCCCCCGAGTCCTGTATTCCTGGCATATCCAAATCATCATCAGGTGGTGGTCCATAATCATCTGGAATGATGTACTCTTGATCATCATCATCACCTGGATCAGGTCCAGTATTGTAATCAGGTTGATTATCATCATCCAGAGGATCATCTGGTTCATCACCACTCAACATCTCATCATCATTTTGTGGAACATCACCATGCTGATCTGGATGAATGGGATCGTCACCATTTGGTGGTGTGCTACTTGAACTAGGAGGATCTTCAACTCTCCTTTTGATAGCACCAGTCGTTTCTCGTGAAAAGACGATCATACTCCATTCATGGATTTTGAACTGTTCATGATGTGGATACAACTGTGACACAAACATGAAGTAAACATGATCATAGTCACCAGGTTTCCAAATGAGTAAGACAGCATCTTCAGGATGTTGAAACAAAGGATTCACTCTTCCATACGTTCCTCTGAACACGCTGCAATCTTCAAAGTACATTTGAGGCAATGTCTTCTTTCTGACATCTTGAAGTCCAGGAATCAGTTCAATGATTCTGGGGTCAGTTGATTCTCTGACACTAGCCTCTGTACTCCTTGGCAACTGATCAATCTTCCTCAATGTTTGAACAAGTAACTGAGTGGTAAACCTCTGTGGAAGAATGTGCTTCAACGGCACTGGAATCGAGGTCTCAACATGATGCAAATCTTGCAACAAACACGAGCACTCAGGTTCACGGTCCAAAAACATTGACGTGCCACACAATGCTCCATCATCAAAATGTTCCAACAGATCTTCAAACAAGAAACATTGTCTCATGTTTTGCAAAGGTACAAGTTGTGTGAACTGCGCAATGAATGAACACAAGTGAGATGGTAAGACCTTCCATTGTGGATCATTCCAAAGCTTCCCTTCTCTATTGAAGGCATGCTGTGGTTCCAACATGTCAAAGTCTTCATCATGATTGTAATACACACGCAAGTTCTTGATTGAAGGATCACAACGACAGTAATTTGTCATGTCAAGGTTGAAACAACCAATGTGATACTTGATTCTGTCCTTCTGAAATTTCTTCCAAGCCAAAACTGAGCAAATCCTGAATCAGGTGGTGCAATCACCAAGAAACCTTTTCCTCGGTCAGCTTGCCATTTCATCACATCAAGGCAAAACTTGAATACCGAGTATTTCCAGGAATTTGGTGAAGGATTTGTGATCAACACGTATTCAGGATCAAGCTTCTCAAGTTGTTTCCAAACTTGGTTTTGTTTCTTTTTGCTGTTGAAACTCCAACCATGCTTGTGGTCAATGGGTTCACCAACCTTCATGTTCAATCGTGCCATGTGCCAACTAAGACCAGTGTTGCTACTGAAGAGTTCCACAACATCACACTTGCCAGTTTGACAAAACCAGTGAGCTTGTTCACCTAAGTAGGCTTCAGCATATTCAGCGATATCTGGTTCATAGTCATCTTCATCTTCAACTGCAAGTGGAACAGGTTCTGATGTGTCAAGTCCAGGAACAGCAACATCATGCCATTCATCATGGTCACGTCTCACCTTTGATTGATTAACACGCATGACTGCGTTATCAACATGAACATTGACCATAGCACCTTCTTGAGAGATAACAGTACCTCTGATCCATCTTTCCTTCTTCCATGCCTTTGAAGCAATAGCATTAGCATTGACAGGGGAACTCCAAACGAAAACCTTGTCGCCTGGTTTGTAAGGTCCATCTGATGGCATTGTTCGTTTGGCCATGTCATGTCTGAGGTCAGCAGCTTGTCTGGCTTCCTGATGTGCCCTCAGTGCTAACCTTTGCAACTCGAGTTGTGTTTTGTCTTCAGGTAAAGGATCAACACTAAGTTGAGCAGGATCAGAAGTCTCAATATCCAGAAGATCTGGTGGTCTTCTACCAGTGGCAATTTCCAAAGGAGAATAACCACTAACAGTGAGTTGAGTGTTTCTGGCCCAAACAGTACGCTTCACAGCTTCTCTGATGGTGATTCCTTTGAACCTATCATCTTCAAGGTTCTTGGACATGATTTGCCATTGTCGTTTGAAAAGTCTGACAGCTGATTCAGCTCTGTTAGGCCATGGGGTTCTTGAACCACAGGGACATTCCTTGATACCATGAGTTCGGTAATAAGTCAGAAAGTCTTCTTGAAAGAATGCTTCATCACCTACGATGGCTTTAGGCATACAATTGTGTTCATCACTCCACAACCTTAGAGCCTGAATGGTCTCCTTGTTGTTCAGTGAGTTTTGTGCCGTAGCCCAAAGTAAGTTGGTTGCACCATCAAGAACAAGCAACACCATGCACTTGTTCTTTCTCAACTGAATTTCAGCATGATCAACAAAGACAACATCTCCAAAGTTGGTGGATCGTATGCCTGAAATTCTGGCTCGCGGCGGTGGTGCAATTGAAGTACTACACACACGACACTTGTTGTACATCTCCTCATACTTCTGATAGACAGAGTCAGGAAGTCCTAACATGGAAGTCCTTCGTCTGAATTGAGTAGGAGACATGTGATAGTGTTTAACGTGAAGTTTGTAGAGTTCCACACTATCCTCCAGTTTCCTGAGCATCTTTCTGTATGCTGGTGTCATGGCTTGCACTTCACTACCAGGCAGTGGAATTGAAACTCGCCTAGGCTCAAGAGCATCACTACCTAGTTTCTCAACTTGACTTTCTGAATCTTGCTTACCACGATTGCGCGCAGGTGCAGAATGTTTCGGTTCAATGACTTGAGGTTCATCTGAATCAATCTTGTCCAAACCTAATTCCCTAGCTACCTTGTCAAGCTCATCTTCCTCATCAAGCTTGGGATAGGAGACAACAACCTTCTTTCTTGATGAACCTGATTGAGAGTCATCGACAACTTGAGGTTTCTGCTTACCTACGTGTCTTTTGGCTGCAGGTGGACCTACCTCAATCTTTTTCGAGCCTGGTCCATTTGAAATCGGTTTGCCTTCCTCCTTCTTTAAGGAGCTTGGCTTCTTCTTCTGTACACCTGATGGCACTGAAGAGGCTGACTCAGGGTGAAAAAGATCATCAATGTTTCCACGAAAGGGCTTTGCACGATCAATGTCACTTCTGACAATGTCATCTGGGATCACGTAGTCCTCCTTGATCTTGTAGATGGTCTTGCCCTTCCAGAACTCTTCACTCTGTTCAGAAACCCTCTTCTTCTCAGTGCGCCAGTTGTCCTTGTGAAGAACCTTCTTCTTGCTCTTCTGGAATTCCATGTGGGTTTCTCTCTCATCAAGAAGTTGATCTTTTGGAATTGGAGTTTTCTCTGATCGAGTCATCTCATGTAAGTTCATTCTCTTGTCCTTGTGGTGCCTGATGAGTTCACGACGTAGTGGATCAACCTGCCAGTAGTCACCAGTCACCAAAGCTTCTCCTTCATGATCATCTTGTTTGACAGCAATCTGACTGTACTCAAAGTGATCGTGTTGTGAATAGAAACTCTTGACTTGTGGAGTCTTGAAATGAACTTGGCTCATGTACCATGCTACATCTTGTAGGTCGAGAATGAGATGAGTACTGATGGCTGTCCTCAAAACCATTTTTCTCATGCCAATACGTGCACAGGACAAAAAGGCCTTCTCTGGAGTAAGTTCAAATTGAAATCCAAGGTTTCTCATCTGTGGAAGTGACATCAACAATGGGACATCACCTTCTTCGACAATGTCGAATTCTGTAAACTGAGTGTTCCATCCATGATCATACATGAATATCACGAGCTTCTCAGTACATTTTGATTGTTGTGAATTTGCAAAGAAGAATCTTGAACTTGTTGGCTGGAATTCATACCAGAGTCCACTGTTGGGATGTGAGTCAACGTATCTGCAAAATGCTTCAACTGCTCGTCGAGAGCCCATAGCTCTTGTGCATCCAAGATCCAGAATGCACACAGTTGGTGGTGCAGAATTCTCTGTGTGAAAAGCTAGTCCATTCTCACATGCCAGATCAGTTTGTACAGTATGAAATGAAAAAGCACTCTGCTGTGATGGTTCCTCTATCTCTGTAGAGCATCCATATGAAAACAATGATGTGCCTTCTGCCAATGGCTTCCATGAAGCCTCACCTTCTTGAAGACCAACTTGCCTGGGCACTACAGCTGGACGTTGTTGTACACCTTGTCGTAGTGCACCAACTTCTCCAACCAGAACAGGGAATCTCTTCCTTTCTCTCCTGTTTTGATGTGCTCTTGCATCACGTTGGTTCTGTCCTCCACGACGAGTACGTCGTTGTTCATCTTGTGCTGCATACGTGGATGTCAAAACATCAACACGAGCTGGCTCTGTCTCTGCAACATCAACACGTGCTGGTTCAGTTGTTCCAAATGAAAAGAAACCATGACCAGAACTTGAAGCTGCAGAAGAATAATGAGCTTGTTGAGTTTGTTGATTCTGTATGGCAGGAGCTGATGTGGTCTGAGGTTGAACATAGTTCGACTTGCCTTTTCCATCTCCTGGCTTTCCTCCTTTTCCATCATCATCCTTGCCTTTCTTGCCTTTCTTTCCTTTTCCTTTTCCTTTTCCTTTCTCTGGAAGTATCCATACTCATCCATGTAGTATGAATCATCATAGGCCCAATAGCCTTCATTCCAGGTTTGATCATCGGCCCAATAGCCGTCATAGTTTTCATTCCATTCATCTTCTTGCCATTCATCTTCATAACCTTCTTCACTCACCATGTGAGAGCGGCCTTTCTTTCTTCCTTTTCCTCGGCCTTTTCCTTTCCTTGATCTGAAGAACCTTCGTCCTCCTCTGCCTTTTCCTTTTCCTTTTCTCTTTCCTTTACCTTTGCCTCGTCTGATGTATTTGCCTTGGAACCTTCTCTGATACCATGTGAAGTTGGCGTCATCATAAACCCAGAAAACATCTTCTAAAGCATCCAGGAATCCTTCCGCGCCGTCTTCTTCATCTTCGGCCCAATAGCCGTCGGTTCCTTCTAATTCACCTTCATCCAGTACGAGGAAAGATCTTCTCTGTGCCATGCCAGAGGGTTGCATCAATGGATTGTCAACTGCTGTTTTGGTAGTGCAAAACATTTCCAAAAACAGGTCACGTAGTTCTTGAATACTGTATCGAGCGAGGGTTCGTCCACGATGTGTCATGATACTTGTGAGTGTGTTTCTCTGATCTTGACTCAGGTCAGCTAGACTTACAAAAATCAATGCTAGCAAATTTTCACCCAGTGGGAATGCTTGTCGCTGTGCTTCTCTACGATTTTCCTGAAATAGTCTGAATGCCGCTAGTGCCAGTTCATCTGTCCAAGGAACAGCTACATGGGGTGTTCCTGAGGCTGCTGCTACTTCAGCTCTCTCTTGTTGATCTCGTTCATGTTCTTGACGTCGTTGTTGAACAAACAGGATTGCTTCAGGACTAGTCACTGTTACTTCTGGAAGTAAATCCATCCAAGACTCAATAAGTCTATTGCCAGTGAGTTGAAATCTAGTCATCCACTTCTGAAGATCCATATGGTTCCTCTGTTGAACTTCATGAACTGCATGAAACGGTATAAGAACACGTTCTGGGCACCTTTGATGAAATGAGGTCGTAGAAATCTTTTGAAATAAGCCACTCCTTCATAGGGATCCCTGAGTAATTCTCTATCCAATAGCCTCTTGTATTGTTGAGCATCTCCTTCCAGTCTGTTGCGCAATGCTGGACCACGTTTCTCTGGTTCTAACTCCGTAATGTCACACCAGTCATCAATTGCATCCTCAAAAGCAAAGAAGCTGGTTCGCCCATCATAGGCTGGAGCAACCTTTGTGGTCATCTGTTGCGTCATATGAATCTGTGTTTGCTGGGGTGCTCTTCTCATTGCATAAGAGTCATATTGGTTCCATTCATTTGCATCGACAATGTCGAAGTCATCATCATCATAGCCATGGCTTGCCATTTCTTGGGCTCTACCTGGAGCTCACCCTCAATGAGGGATCACAGCTCCGCTACCACTTGAAGAGGGGCCCTAGCGTCTACTTCAAGATCAGCTAAGGCGTCTTCCCCAATGACAGCACTTGTTTTACTCAGCCTGTTGCCGGTCTGTGCTTGTCTACAGGGTTACTCTATATACCTCTTTCTTGAGGGGCGCATATAAATGTGCTCAATACTCATGCATGTACCTATGTAGGTATTAGGTCGAAACAAAAACAGGGCCCCCCCCCCCCTTGAAAGGCGGACCGAGACATAACCGGCCCAAACTCTTGCACTTGCACCGCTCGCCCCCTAATACTTGCTACGCAAGGGGGAACTCAGGTAGCTCACCGCTACCTTTCGAGATATGATCTCTCTGGGATAACCTGATAGATAAATGAATCAGATATAAGATAGATAATCGGATATGATCTCGGGGGTATGATTCAGGGTATGATTCGGGGGTAAGATTCGCACAAATCGAACTTCCTGCCTTTACTAAAATCTGCGCACGTTAAAAAAAGACACAGCCATATATCTTTATATATCTATCGATGATATCGATGGGGATCCCAAATTGATGGTCCTTTACAGTTTCGGGATATGGACCATCTGAACGATGATCAACCGATCTACCATCAAGATTTCGGGGTACCTTCTTTTCAGACAAACCCATATTTCCCTTGGACAAATCAGCAAATAGGGGAAAAACCTGTGGAAAATACAATGGGGAAACCATGGAACAATATCTAAGAATAGAGGGAGAAACACATGACTTTACAATGGCTCTTAGCCAAATGACCTGGTAAACAGTGGTAAACAGCAGGGAGAGATTATAAGTTATAAGCAATAACTTATAATAACCATCAATCACCATCAAAAACCCAACAGCAAATACTTCTTGAACTGAAAAGATGCTGTTGGAACGTATAGACCGGTGACCCTGGACATCCCTGGACATCCCTGGACATCCCTGACGTATCCTGACGTAACGAGAGGTTTCATCCAAGGGACTCTACGTCATTCACAGAAGCACCGTGGTTGCTATCCACATAGGCCATGACCCATTGCCCACGCTCCTCACAATTGGCAAATATGGACTGGATCATTGTAAATGGTATGAGAAATGGTGTAAGAATTGGCGGAATTGGGCTTTAACGTGGGTTTATCATCAATTGAATCAAAAGATGATAAAAGATGACTGTAACCATCGAGAAACCGCTATGACACACTATATTAGACTATGATCCTTGAGGGTCTGGATGAGGTTTTCTGGCTGCAAGTCAGCGAAAAAACTTGCTGATACCAACTGATCCACATGCTGAGGGAATGTCCTCTTTCCAAATGATGACTTTCATGTCGTAGCCTGCTTCGGGTGCCGGAAGGACCACACGACAAGAGTTTGACAAAAGATTAACTGGCAACCTGTCACAATTCGAGAATGACCATGAGGCTATGCTGACTATTCCGCCTAAACTGATATGAACACAGGGATACCATGTACCCATATCAATACCAGAATTATTACTAACAAAACCCAGTAAATACAAATTGAATGAAATGTCGCGTGCACAAGATGTTGCAGGGGCAGTCTGACGCCCTCACTAGGGTTTGTGTTTGCTTAGTGGTGTAAACTAACAGAGGCATTAGAAAGTTCAAGTCATATTCCAAAGAAAGATGAAGTACCAAGACGATTTGAAACAACCACATGCAAGCTGGAAGGATTGGTCCAGACCAGCAAAAAGAGGCCAAGGATGAACCCCAAGGTCAGGGATAGCTGACGATGTTTGATGATTTTTTAAGATAAACTCTATGCGATTCACCCGATAAAATCAGTTTGTGAGTTTGGACTCTTTCAACCCCGTGAATCGAGTGAAAGGGCTTCAGCTGGAAGTCGGTCTGAACCACAAAAGTTGATTTGGATATGAGTTTTCTTAGTTTTCTATAGTTTTCTTTCATTTATTCTATTTATTCTTGGGTTTCCTTGTTTGGGCCTTATTTTGATCGATTTTCGTCTTCATGGCTCCACCATGCTCCACCTGCAGTGGCCAGCAAATGGCCGAAGCGTGGATGGGCCCAGGACACCTGGCTGGACAGGCACGGGTGTCGTCGACCGGTGAACTCAGTTGAACAGGCGAGATTTGGACTGAGAAAGAATCATTTTCTCTAATTTTTCTACCGGAAATAGGAGACAGAATAAATATATGAATAAATGGAAATAGAATGATCAACAACCTATGTGGTTTAAATATGTCTAAGTGAACAAAGCCCTTTCACCATATTGCAGGCCGCCATTTTTGTTGGCCGAAGCAGTTGGTCGAAGCTGCTAGCTGGACCTCAGAAGGCAGGTGGGGTGAAGCACACCAAATGGCCATTTAATCGGCATGATGGAAGATAATGGAAGATCATGGAAGATGATGATCAACCGCTGTTTTTCTTACTGATATACCTAATTCTTTGATAACCCATGATAAACACATGTAAAGCTATGGGTCCAGAGTATAACTCAAGAATGAAATATCCAGAGCATGGGGTGTGTTCAGCTATCCAAGTTGTTTGCATAACATTTGGAACCAAACTCTTGGTTTATTGTTTCACCACTCAGAATTCAAAACATCGTCGCAGCTTCGATGCTGAGAACTCAGCAACGTCCGACTGTCAATTGGGTTTCACCCGCAAGGAGAAGGAAAGTCTGGAAGTGGTTGCGAACAAAAAACATTTTCTCAAATCATCCGGGGAAGCCGCACATTTTTTGAGGGGTTTAGACTCGGTTTAGAACGGTTCACGGTCACCAGGTCTCCATCCCATGTGCCATTCGTAGTTCCACGAATCGCCAAGTGTCACGTTCTCCCGCCAACGCTGGTGGCCCGTATTCAGTTCTGGGCGCCCCAGTTGCGCCAGGTGTTTGAGGTATTTGGCCAAACGGATCAACTCTTCATCTGTCGAGTGGTCCTTGCAATAGTAACCTCGGCCCATGGATGCCCAATGATGCCCACACATCCAGTTCAAGAAGAGTTTGATTTCGTTTGGCACACAATTTATTCAGGAAACCAGCTGATGGTTCAAACTGCATAATCCCACATGCACCTTATCTCTTTCCATGAGCCGAATATGAAAGCTTGATGCTGGTTCCTATCCACCTGGAAATGCGGCGACGACTCGCTATTTCAGAGTGAAACAACTAGAATAACTAGAACCTCTGAGAATCCGGTCTCTGAATGATCCAATCGATCACATCCACTTCATCCACTTCCTTGCACCTCTCCGTAGATTCGCCGTAGATGGTCACATGTCATGGTAAGGTCACATAAAAACTGAGATGCTCAGTGCAGGATTTCCATGGATTTCCCATCAGCCTACTCGGTGCATCATCACGGCCGGCAGGACATCGTGACATCGAATGACTTCTTTGATTTCTGTCTCTTCATGTCTTCATGTCTTCATGTCTCTTCGGATCTCGGCCAAGAGACGGCTGCATTGAATTGAATTGTTTGGATTCGCTCGGCAAACATCTACCGTGTCGTCCACGATCACCGTGTTCCTTCAGCGGTATGCATTCTACATGATTCAACCGCATTCAACCGCATTCAACCTGTTGGACCTGTTTGACCATTGGAGTACTCTGTTTTCCAGATCCGGGGTTGCACTCTTGGGATTCCGATAATATCCGCCGACCCCGGCCTTGGCCAAGGCAGGGGCGGCGCCTGGGACCACCGCAGGTGTGGAACTTCTCCTTCTGCGCTTTCCAAGGTCAAACCCATCTCGCAGCCAGCAAGCTGCCCCAAGGCCACATCGCGTAAACATTTTCCTGACATGCTTCGTCCTCCAGTTAAGACTTCCAGGCATTTGGACATGAATGCCTCATCCTGCAGCCAACAGCCACCCCGAGGCCACACATCAATGGCTTCTTATGGGCCGCTTAAACAATCCCTTGGCATGCTTCATCCTGCAGCCAACAGGCACCCCAAGGCCACACATCAATGGCTTCTTATGGGCTTTCCAAGGTCAAACCCATCTCGCAGCCAGCAAGCTGCCCCAAGGCCACATCGCGTAAACATTTTCCTGCCATGCTTCGTCCTCCAGTTCAGACTTCCAGGCATTTGGACATGAATGCCTCATCCTGCAGCCAACAGCCACCCCGAGGCCACACATCAATGGCTTCTTATGGGCCGCTTAAACAATCCCTTGGCATGCTTCATCCTGCAGCCAACAGGCACCCCAAGGCCACACATCAATGGCTTCTTATGGGCTTTCCAAGGTCAAACCCATCTCGCAGCCAGCAAGCTGCCCCAAGGCCACATCGCGTAAACATTTTCCTGCCATGCTTCGTCCTCCAGTTCAGACTTCCAGGCATTTGGACATGAAAATTACATGCTTTGGGAAACCCTTAAGACGCTGACTTGGCATGCTTCATCCTGCAGCCAACAGCTACCCCGAGGCCACACATCAATGGCTTCTTCTGGGCCGCTTAAACAATCCCTTGGCATGCTTCATCCTGCAGCCAACAGGCACCCCAAGGCCACACATCAATGGCTTCTTATGGGCGTCCAAGCCTGCCGTTTGCCAGCCCTTAAACCCTCCAAACCCTCCAAACCCTCCAAGCGCTCCAAACCCTTCAAAACCTTAAAACCCTTAAAACGCTGACTTGGCAACCCTTCCCCAAGGCCACACATCAATGGCTTCTTATGGGCGTCCAAGCCTGCCGTTTGCCAGCCCTTAAACCCTCCAAACCCTCCAAACCCTCCAAACGCTCCAAACCCTTAAAAACCTTAAAACCCTTAAACGCTGACTTGGCAACCCTCCCCCAAGGCCACACATCAATGGCTTCTTATGGGCCGCTTCAACAATCCCTTGGCATGCTTCATCCTGCAGCCAACAGGCACCCCAAGGCCACACATCAATGGCTTCTTATGGGCGTCCAAGCCTGCCGTTTGCCAGCCCTTAAACCCTCCAAACCCTCCAAACCCTCCAAACGCTCCAAACCCTTAAAAACCTTAAAACCCTTAAAACGCTGACTTGGCAACCCTCCACAAGGCCACACATCAATGGCTTCTTATGGGCGTCCAAGCCTGCCGTTTGCCAGCCCTTAAACCTTCCAAACCCTCCAAACGCTCCAAACCCTTAAAAACCTTAAAACCATTAAAACGCTGACTTGGCAACCCTCCCCCAATGCTTTGGGAAACCCTTACAACGCTGACTTGGCATGCTTCATCCTGCAAGCCCAACAGCCACCCCGAGGCCACACATCAATGGCTTCTTATGGGCCGCTTAAACAATCCCTTGGCATGCTTCATCCTGCAGCCAACAGGCACCCCAAGGCCACACATCAATGGCTTCTTAGGGGCGTCCAAGCCTGCCGTTTGCCAGCCCTTAAACCCTCCAAACCCTCCAAACGCTCCAAACCCTTAAAAACCTTAAAACCCTTAAAAAACGCTGACTTGGCAACCCTCCCTCAAGGCCACACATCAATGGCTTCTTATGGGCGTCCAAGCCTGCCGTTTGCCAGCCCTTAAACCCTCCAAACCCTCCAAACGCTCCAAACCCTTAAAAACCTTAAAACGCTGACTTGGCAACCCTCCCCCAAGGCCACACATCAATGGCTTCTTATGGGCGTCCAAGCCTGCCGTTTGCCAGCCCTTAAACCCTTAAAACCCTCCAAACGCTCCAAACGCTCCAAACCCTTAAAAACCTTAAAACGCTGACTTGGCATGCTTCATCCTGCAGCCAACAGCCACCCCAAGGCCACACATCAATGGCTTCTTCTGGGCCGCTTAAACAATCCCTTGGCATGCTTCA
>CAMXCT020002594.1:14486-51986 GCA_947184155.2 Cladocopium goreaui
CCCCGAGGCCACACATCAATGGCTTCTTCTGGGCCGCTTAAACAATCCCTTGGCATGCTTCATCCTGCAGCCAACAGGCACCCCAAGGCCACACATCAATGGCTTCTTATGGGCGTCCAAGCCTGCCGTTTGCCAGCCCTTAAACCCTTAAAACCCTCCAAACCCTTAAAACCCTCCAAACGCTTCAAACCCTTAAAACGCTGGACGTTGGCACCCTCCACAAGGCCACACATCAATGGCTTCTTATGGGCGTCCAAGCCTGCCGTTTGCCAGCCCTTAAACCTTCCAAACCCTCCAAACACTCCAAACGCTCCAAACCCTTAAAAACCTTAAAACCATTAAAACGCTGACTTGGCAACCCTCCCCCAATGCTTTGGGAAACCCTTACAACGCTGACTTGGCATGCTTCATCCTTAAACAATCCCTTGGCATGCTTCATCCTGCAGCCAACAGGTACCCCAAGGCCACACATCAATGGCTTCTTATGGGCGTCCAAGCCTGCCGTTTGCCAGCCCTTAAGCCCTCCAAACCCTCCAAACCCTCCAAACGCTCCAAACGCTCCAAACCCTTCAAAACCTTAAAACCCTTAAAACGCTGACTTGGCAACCCTCCCCCAAGGCCACACGTCAATGGCTTCTTATGGGCGTCCAAGCCTGCCGTTTGCCAGCCCTTAAACCCTCCAAACCCTCCAAACCCTCCAAACGCTCCAAACCCTTAAAAACCTTAAAACCCTTAAAACGCTGACTTGGCAACCCTCCCCCAATGCTTTAGGAAACCCTTAAAACGCTGACTTGGCATGCTTCATCCTGCAGCCAACAGCCACCCCGAGGCCACACATCAATGGCTTCTTCTGGGCCGCTTAAACAATCCCTTGGCATGCTTCATCCGCAGCCAACAGGCACCCCAAGGCCACACATCAATGGCTTCTTATGGGCGTCCAAGCCTGCGGTGCACACTGAGCTGGGAAATTGGCAACGAGCTTGGCACAGAGAGTCGGCGAAGAGAGTTGGCAAAGAGCTTGGCGAAGACTTGGGAACGGAAGTGGAGGTGGAAGTTGATGCAGACATGGTCGAGGAGAACCTCACGGAGGAGGCGAGGAGGACGAGGAGGAGGCGGAGAACAGCTAGCCCAGGAGGAGGCGGAGGAGGAGGAGGAGAACAACTCAGATAAAATCTAACAACCCTCACCTGGCAGGTGGGGAATCACACCCACACACTCAAACAGATGTGCCGTGCCACTCCCATTGCTCTGCAAAGTTGCTGCAAGACAGCCGGCCCAGCCCTTTTGCTGATGGCAAACACGCATGCGCCAATAATGACAGCAACGTGTCCCGCGAATCCTGAGATGCACCGGACATCGCAATAGCCACCGATTGAAGTGACTTGGATGGTTCGGTTCTGTCGTTGGATGTTAACATTGCCACATTTGTTTCTTGTGCCACCTAGACTTATACTTGCCATAATACCCAGGGGGAAATGATTGTAGTATCGTGACAAATCCATTACTCCTACAGGACTTATATAAGCTTCCTTCGCAGTGGCTCGAAGACATACCTAACAACTACAAATAGCCAAGGAAAACAAATCTTTAGTGAGCCATGCTGACAAGATTCCTTAATGTTTTGGATCGACAACATGTATCAACTCCTCCGGTCTTCCAGAAAACGGAAACGCTCACATGTTAATTCAGCCTTGTTGTGACGTGACACCAACTCTGACCCACCGATTAGGCGACACTAAGTCAGAGTAACGCCGACCAGCATTCACTGACATAACTTGCAGTTGGGAAACCGCTACAAGGTCGTTTCCAGCGCAACTGTTCGGCCAGGAACAAGACATGCCTTGGTGCGCCACATTCTCCGCCAACACCTGGCTCCAGCACACCAATGAGCACCGGTCCAATTGGTACGTCCAGCTGCAAAGTTTCTGCTTGCCTCTGGCTGCAGTCATCAACAATATCACGTGTGACCTAGATCCACTAACTGCAACTGTCTCAATGTGGCTTTGGACAGTGACACCTATTAAGTCCCTACAGTCCTCATTTATCCATGGGCATTACTTGCATTGGGCTCTGCTTTCACCTTGCTCGGCTCGAGATAGGGGGAAACCTTTTCGGATCTTCAACATCCAGATCTAGTTAAAGACCATGTGCAGCTGCAGCTGTGAACATCTTAAAGACCTCGCATTCAACGACAAGGCACGGAATCGGGCACATCCAGCCAACCGCCCAGCTCCACGTCTCAAAGGTGAGACCCGGACATCTGGCCACACCCGGCCCATCCAACGGATGAGTAAAGCCTCAAATAAATCCAAGACTTCATTGTCGACCTGTGAAAATCCCGCCGGGAACTCCACCGCCTTCGCAGACCCGTGTCGCACATGCATACCATGCTGCGATGCATACACCTGCCACAGTTCATTGTAGCTTTGCACCGATGTTCCATCGCCATGATACCACTTCGGATCGTCACCATAGTACTTCCTGACACACGCCCGCGCAAAGCACTAAACACGCCAGCTGCACTCGACATCTGCCTCCATATTACAGTAACCTCCCTGCAAGAAAACAAATTTTGAAGGTGCGCCCCTCAAAACTCTTTCTTCATCACAAGGACATCACCATACTTTTGAAGGAGGCCACTGCTAACCAGAGTTTCGTACAATTCTACCACCATTGGGCAATATTGATTTACAAGGGGTATCGCTAAAGCTAAACACAGCTCAAGTCGGTATGATCTTCTATTTGACTTGAAAAATCAACGCCCATGATATAGAATTGTTACCCCTTGCATGCAACACAACGTATCGCTATTCCGAGGTCCCATCGCTAACCTCAGTTGTTTTGCATTTCCTGATAACCAATGTCCAGCCAATACATCTGTTAGAGTTCACGAGTTTTGACGGGTGCTCAAATGCACAACAAACAGGTTCCACCACTCTGCGAAGACAAGGCACCGATGCTCGCACGTCATGTGCTCCAACGTTTGATAGCAAACTAAAGACAGGAATGGGGGGCCTAGATGAGACTCCACAATGGCCTGCATTGCCTCAGCCGCAGAATTTGTGCACAGGAAACAATCAGCTTACCCCACCCGGCTCACATCTGACACTGCATTCGCCCCAGAACATATTCTGACTGCAATGAAGGTGCCCACATCTGGTTAGTGCTGAGGCCGGCTAGCCGGCACATCTGTCAGCATTTGAACGGCTCCTACTGAGCCAACATGACACTGCGCAAACCCGGAGCCAATGGAAGTTTGTGTTTGTTGACTACCTTCTGGCCACGCTCCAGCTGCGGACCCTCCAAACCCTCCAAACCCTCCAAACGCTCCTCTGGCCACGCTCTACCACCCTTCCTCAAGGTCAATTTCATAGCTTCTTATTCTTTTGTTATGTATTGGTACATTATGTATTGTTATATTATGTGTTGTTATATGATCTACCACCCTTCCTCAAGGTCAATTTCATAGCTTCTTATTCTTTTGTTATGTATTGGTACATTATGTATTGTTATATTATGTATTGTTATATGCTCTACCACCCTTCCTCAAGGTCAGTTTCATTGCTTCTTATTCTTTTGTGATGTATTGGTACATTAGGTATTGTTACATGATCTACCACCCTTCATCATAGTCAATTGCACCAAGTGAGGTGATGTTTAGACACCAAGGATCACTCACCAGTTCACCCACGCGTATCGAGTCGTCACAGCCAGCCACCCCACGTCACCACCGTCCGGTTTTAAGGCCTGGCCTGCGACGTCTCATCGTCCACGGTCCATTGGGTCCATTGATCCGCATTAACTGGCATTTCTGTCTGTCCAGTTGCGAAAATAATGTGAACACATGATATATTATCTATCCATAACATTCAACATATTGAAAAAAAACATAATTATGAAATACTACAAGTGAGTGGAAACATCCAAGATCAATGTGTTCGACTTTGCTTCCGTCCTCAACTTGACGATAACTGTTTCTGCGGCATCGCAGCCGAAGCGATTTTATCAGTGCTTTGGAAAGGGGCCATGGTGAAAGTCACCCTTAGACATCGATGAAAAAAATCGTGAAATATGGATGTGTCTCAAAATAGGGTATATTCCCAATGAAATAGCCATTTAATAGGGATAATGATCATTAACCATTGGGTTTAAGGGTACACTATTTTCAGACACACCCATAGTGGTGTGTTTCCCCCCAAAAAAATGATGAAAAATGAATCAAATGAATCAAACGTTGCTCAAGAAACAAACCAAGGCAGATAGTTTTTTGGATTTCAGATGATTGTGCCATTGATATCAGGGATTTCCGTGTCTGTTTATTGAATGTTGTTTTCATGCATACTTTTGGTGCGCCTTTTCCTTGCGAAGACTACGTCTCACGCAAGGGAGGCAAGACACACCATCCCCAAAATATGAAAACAACATTCCATGAACAGCCACGGATATCCCTGATATCAATACATTGCATTCATTGTCCCACAATCTATGTTTACGCTACCTAGACTTTCAAAAACAATATTTGCACGATTGGTGCGCATGTGGGCCGTTTTGACCTTTCCCCGCCGCTCCGCCCTGAAAAGGGGGTCGGCGGCACCAGGGCGTTAGCCCATTCTATTTTTGATGATCAGGGTGCCATCACTGATTCTCTTTTCCCCAGTTGTAAAGCCAGGGAGGATGCATTCTTGGGAGATACAATGCGTTGTGGCTCGCAAGTTGCTCAGCTCATGACACCCATCTACACACACACACATCTGCATTTGTATAAACATGTATGAAATATAAAACAAATCTGCCATGAACGTGTAACTTCCTTGACCACCTGCTATGCAAAATGGCGAAAAATATCAATGTCGGAGCTTTGTCTGGCAGGATGTGCCCAAGCTGCGGGATTAATAAGGGCACTATTTTGTAAGGGTTTTTAACTCATTTCATCAACCTGCCAAACGAAACGACTAACCATTCTACATGTGCATTCTTCAGCCTCCTGGAACCCGAAATTTTTGAATAACAAATTTCCTGTATACATGTCACTCAAATAACCTTGGTTCCCCGTTCACCACAACATGCGCCAACTAGCACCAAACTGCGATTCGTTGTAGAGGCCAGCGAATTCGGCACATGCCCAAATGAGGGACCTGTCAAATGCGGGTCTGTTGACAAGATTAAACCACCAAATTTGCTGCGTGCGACATGGGTTCAATTGCTTGGATCAGATTAGTATTTGTCATGATCTTGGTGGTGGAAATCGATGACCATTGTCAAACACAGTTGGATAGGGGTGATTTCAAGACTGCGGGGTTGGTCTTGTTCGATTTTCCCGACATATTTTCGAACAATGATTCTGCGAGGGCAGGATGCATTAATATGCATGACGTTTTTCAAAACACAGCGACTTTAGTGCAAAAACATCAACCATTGTTGAAAAACAATATTTTTTGAAACAAACACACACACACACTTATCTGCGAACTATGCTTGTGCCAAATTCAGAATCCATACGCCTGTGAGAATGTATGAAATAAAAAATGATACAAACAACACAATCGCACGCAAAACAATCCATGTGCACATCTATCAACGCATAACTATGTATGAACGGTATAGGTATCAAAACCTGAAACAAATGGGTGCAAATCAACAACATAGTTTTGTATGCAGACTACCTCATGTGCCGGTGCCACAGCGGATGCAAAGGGGTATGAAGCAATTCGGCCCAAACATTAACTGCAGGAAAGGTGCAGCGGTTTGACGCCTGGGCCGTGTGAAATTCAAAGCAGCTTGGGAGCCAACATGAACCAAGCCGGCATGTGATAGTGCAGTGTTGGGCAATTGCGCAGTGTTGTCATTACTTCACCCAGGGGTGGAAAAATGGGAAGCAACCCCTGTTTGGGAATGTTCTGGCTGGTGAATGTTTGGGGGAAAAATCTGACACCAATTATCCAAAAAAAATGCGCATTTTGAGCTTCATTCCGAAATCTAGGAAGTGTGTTGCCGTTTAGGTCCTGGAACTTTATTCTTGGACTTGAAGCTCAGCCCATCAAAAAAAACATGCTTGGGTTGCCCGCAACGAATTAAAAAAACCTTTCCCCATGCAATGCCTATCAAAACGTGCGAAAAACTGGGGCCAGAAAAACAAGCTGCAGCAGGCCCCGGAAACCCACAACCGCCGCAGCAGCTTGAATGTGCTCATTGGAGGCTGGAAAAAAATTGAAAATCGGCTCAGCAGTGCAATCTTCAGAGGGCCAAGACAGTGCAACAAGTCAGAGCCAAGTTTCTCTTCGACCGCCGACGCGCTTTGGCGAGTGACGGCGCCTGGGCGTGGACGGCGTGGCCAATGCCAGCTGAGATGCTCAGATGCGCCGGGGCTTCCATGCACACAAGAACAAAGCAGAGTCATGTCTGTTGCACACTGAGGAAACCTTTGCCGCCACAAAGCAAAATGAGAAATAAATCAAATCAAGTGTGCATCGTGTTGAGGCAACTGCTCATGGCATACGAATGTCGTTGTCTGTTCATCGTTTCTGCAAAATTCCTGCAATTTGTACCCGTATCACTTTGTAGTTCAAGGGTCTGGGTGAAATGAAAGCCCTTAGGGATGGACAACACCACCATGTGTTGAGGCCAGTCCAACAGCAAGCACATGCTGAACATTCGAAACCCTGCAATTTGGGCTGCAGCCAGCTATCTCAACCCCATTAGAACCTAACTGCCTAGCTGCTTGATTTTGAAAGTAGTCTGGTGATTTTGGCTCAGATTGGGTGGCCCCTCCACTGCACATTTCACCATGATCATGATCATCACCGTCATCACTGCCAAGATGACTTCAAAGATATTCAGAGATAAAATAAAAGTATATCAAACATGCGTCCTCATGCTGCCTCTTTTAATCTTGCTCCATCCAATTTTTCGTGCTACGACTCTGGTAATTTGTAGGGAACCTGGAATTTTGCAAGGACTGTGAGCTCCATTTTCCACACATCAAAGGGAATGTCATCTTCAACAATGACGTGGGAGGGGCAAAACTTCCAGAAGTTAGGAAACTAATGGGGATCATTACGCAATCTCAAGCCAGCTACTGCGATAGTTGTGACATGTTCCACAGACTTGCTTGCCATGCGAGACTGCTCGCATCTGGCTGGTGCTTCCAGCCCAAAAACAGATGGTTGAATGGCATCATCTTTCTATACAGGCGCGAAGCATGAACAACCATTTCAAACACTGGAGCAGTGTTCATGGATACTATCTTCCTATGGCAACCGTGTCACTGTCGAACTCCCAAACATAGTTTGCGCAATGCAGCCAGATTTGAGAAAATGTTTGGGCAAACTATTGGGTCTGAGACTTGAACCGTTTCATTACAAGCTTTTGACGGCTGCTTTCAAAGAAATGTTGAATAATATCGATGTCTGGATGTAACGGGTTTCGATTGAATGGAGGACCCAATACCCATGCAGTCAGGCTTTGGAAGCTACAGAGAAAAACGCTTCTGTTTGTCAAATTTGTATAAATTTGTCTATTTCCGGAGATTTCGGGTGGACCAGTAGATGTCCACCTTAAATGTCCTTGATTGTCCTGGTGTTCTGAGATGGATTGACTTTATCTTTTTACGTATATAGAGCTTCGGTCAGGCCCAAAGGTTCACTGGCAGCATGAATTCCATGTGGACCAGGTTTGGTGAGAGGGGTTAAGCCCACAAAATCAATGGATCCCACTTTTTCTAATAGAATTAGGCATATTAGGCATATTAGGCATGTCCAATTGTACATATCAAATCATATCAAATCATATCAACCTATCACAATTGTCGTGAAAAATTCGCCGCTGAGCCCTGGGGGACTCAGAGAACTGGCAGAGTTCAGGTGGCTGGAAACCCTTCACAGCTGGACCACGTCGCGTCACATTTACGTCGCAAACCCAAGCTCCAGGCGGATTCAGCATCTTGTCCCAAAGACATCCTGAGGATCTGCCGACTCAGAAACATCCAAGGCAGCTGCAACCGCCTCGTATATTTTGCACAGAAAAGTGTCCTTAAAACTCTAGTGCATCTGACATCAAAATCCAAGGTTGCTTTTAGACCATCCGAAACCTGAAGAACATCAATTATTGCGTCAATTTGGCCCATTTCGATACTCGTAACCATGAGCTCAATCCGGAATGTGTGGCTTGTCAATTAAATCGAAGGATCGACCAGCGTCATGCCCTTAATATTGGATATTTTAGTTGTGAAGGAAACAACTTGTTCGATAGCTTGTGGTTTCAACAAACCATCAATCTGAATTTGAATCCATCATCTCATAAGCATATACATACATACATTACATTACATTACATTACATTACATTACATTACATTACATTACATACATACCTACCTACCTACATACATACATATATATTGTATATATATATATTGTATATATATAATTATATATATATATATATATATTAGATTTAAAGAAAATATAGAGATTGATACATGGAACAAACACAATCCGCTGGTTTGGGCTCGATATCTTGCGATCCCGAGCTTCTGCAAAGCCATTTGAAGCTCTTTTGCCTCGATGGACAATTCTTCACTTGCCTGGGCTCAGTCGACTTCGCTGGATTTTCGTTGGAAATCGGAGCTTCGGAATGGAATCAACTTGGCACCAGTGGACAACTTGGAAACTGATGAAATTGGATGGGAGGTTATGGATGATGGGAATTATAAAACTGTAGAATAATGATCAATCTTGTGTAATATAAATGAATACAGCTATGACGATCATCAACATACTTCGGTCCAGTGGATGAATTGGCGATTTCATGTGCTTTGGATCGTCGGACATGGAGCTAGTCACCCGAAAATTGGGGGGCAGATTCATGGGACAAAGCCACCTAGCCGGATAGGTAGTGAAGGTTTGTATAGTTTATCTGGATAGACAATTCTCACACGAATTGAAGAATCGGCCAGCCACCAGCCAGCTCTATGATCGTGTTGTGCTGCACCAGGGAAAATCAGGGCTTGAAACCATGCCGAATGAGCACAAATGAGAAACGGATCTGGTTTCGTAGACCATGTCGAACATAACAATTCCATATGATTCACATGGAGCAATCTCGGCAACTCCAGATTCACGGAAAGGACATCCACAGATGTGAAAAGCTCCCATCGCTTACCCCGTGTTTTGATCATTTTCAGAAACACATGTCCATCATTGTCCATCCCTTACATATCTTACATGTTTAGTATTGGCTCCATGGGTTCGGCCAAGGGGCGGTGGACAAGGCCCCAGGGATCGTGACGTGAAACTCGTCCCCGGGATGATGACCATTGGGCACTGAAACGATCATTGGCTTACCATCTACGATCCTCGGTGACAAAAGCCTGGGGACAAAAGGGCTTTAAAAACATTTAAAAACGCCTTAGATATGTTAGACAGAGTTAGACTTTGGGATGGAAGCTGGAAACCCTACGGGATTGTGGAGGGCTAGGATGCTTTCTTAGGTGCAAAGAAGTGCTACGAAATGCTTTTGCAATCTCTCGCTTTCAGCTCATTTTCTGACTTCACCACAAACATCCCCTGTTGGCCCTTGGATATTATACCATGGGGACAAAACTCCAAGAGCGATCCACCACTCCCAGATGAGCATCGATCGCACCTCGATTTGCTGCCCAGCAATGGCACCTGGCTGACATTGGCCATGGATGGCCATGGAACATATCACATCAGGTACCACCGGTGGCCCATGCAGGTTGAGAATGCAAAATCTTGGTCAGTGCATCCCAAAGGTGCAGGTTGCAGGCCAAAAAAAAGAACCATCAAGTAAGATCGTGTAAAATAATTAAATATAACTAATATAACTCATTACCTTCTCTTAATATCCAGAGATTGTCGGAGTAAACTCGCAACACAGTCGCCTGCCGGGACTTTCACCTTGGCTCCACATGGCCCATGGTGAGGGAAAAGACCAACCCCAGCAACCCCAGCCAGACATGTGCCTCACGTGACTTACGTGACTCAACTTGGATTCAACTTGGATGGATTCTGACGAGAAAGCTGGGCAAAACGGAACGGCGTATTGTTCATGTTCATACCAGCCAGCCCCCAGAAGTACGTCCCCAGATTCTCAGATTTTGCGTCCAAGCCGAGGTTCTGTCTGAGTGATGGCACGCTTGTCCAGGACCATATCGACCTGTGAAGTGTCCAAGCAACCCACGTTTCCCAGTCGAATGTCCGATTGCGAGATGAGTTTCCCGCATCCTCAGCATCTGTGCTGTGCATCTCGCTCATGGACTCCTCAGCCCGAGAGAGGAGCGATATCACCAGAATGCCACTTGATGACCCTGGGATACCCTGGGTTGCGCCAATCTTCTCTGGTTGGGTGCTGATTAAGTGCATTATTGTCGTCAATCACCCACTGTAACTAAAAGCACAATGAGCTTCGGCGTGTTTTTCAAGAGTGGAGTTTTGTGGGCCAGCTCTCAACAGAGTCCAAGGGCAAATCCCCAAGGCTTGTTTAATCAATGGTGACTGCGATTTGGTGTTGATAATCAATGTGACTCAAATACGCCCCTGAGCTTATTCCGCTCGGTGCTTGCCACACCTGCTTCAAATGGCAACTTGAGTTTTGGGAATCCCCTACCTGTGTGGAAATTCTCCCTGCAACTGGCGATCCAAGTATATTCTTCATCCATAGGAAATACAAACAATTATAAGAATTCTGCTGCTTCGGGTAAATCATAGGCGGGCAAGCTGCAATGTCCAGCACTGCCACGATGTTGTACTCTGATTGTCCCGCACCTGCACACCAAAGTGAAAGGTCATCCAAAACCATGCGCAAACAGGATATCTCAATAGTGGCCCTTCCTGATTCATGTGGTAACAAGTAGAATATCTGTGTCATAATTGATAGACCTGGAAGATATGGAAGCTGGTTCACATGGTTCACACCTCAAATCTGCTCAGGATTTTGGTCCAGTCCCACTCAGGTCGGCGCCTATCATTCCCAGCTGTTGCAGTAGTGTGAGGATCCGCATCATATCCGATGCAGACCAAACCTGCCATGATTGGACCATGATTGGACCATGATTGGACCATGACTCCGTGATGACTCCGTGATGACCATGCGTCCCAGCAAGACATCAGCAAGACATCAGCAAGACATCAGCAAGACTGCCAAGGTCCTGTTGTCCTGTTAAGGTCCTGTTAAGACATGTTAAGATGTTTTTCAGACGCAGTCCCGGTGATCTGATTTCATCTAGCTTCTTGCAAATGGGATCACAATGGCATGGCATATAAGTATATATAAGTCATGTAGTATAACCAAAGCAACACACTTTGGGCCACATGTACATGTACATATGACTGTATCTATACATTCCCACATTTACAAATAGCTTGTCTTGACTAATGGAAAATCCAATTCGAAAAATACTACAACACATGGTTGCTGATGCTGAGCGCTGCCAAGCAGCCATCAGGTCAAAGTCTCTGCAAACTTCCACCAAGAACCTAAGCCACGACAGCTCGCTGAGCACCGTTGCTTCTGGATTGTTGCATGCCATCATTGACGGATGCCATAGCGAGTGTCTAAGAGAAACATTAAGTATATAATACGGCGACCGTGAACATTGACACTTCTTGAACACGCTGGTGATTATGGTAATCATCATCATGATGATGATGATGATGCTGATGCTGGTGGTGGTGGTGAGGATGAGGATGAGGATGAGGACAACAAAGAGGGTCATGTTGCGAGGATGGTGGCGGCGGCGATGGTGATAGTTTGATCTGATTGTTGCAAGACAAGGCCATTCTTCCGCTGCAGCCAATCTCCAAATAATGTTGTCAGTGCGCTTCTGCAAGATGTGCGCTGCACACGATATGCAAACAATATCAACAAGATTCAACAGGATTCAACAAGTCCTATACAAGCCTATTGAATTAAGCAGTACAACCGTTAGATCCAATATCCAGCAATCAGTGGCAATCTCCCATAGGCTCTGCATCAAACTGTTCCAAGATGTTCCAATCCTCCTACGCCACGCCCATGGCATTCCCATGGCAGAGGGGCTCGTGCAACCTGGGACGACAGCGGGTCATCGTCTCATCGCTGACTTGCTTCACCGTTGAGCCTGGCGGAGCCATGGTGGAGCCATCGACATCATGAGATCACGACTTCGAGAGGAACCCCTAAAAAATCAAACACCAGGAATGGTCATTGTTGGTTTTGTTGAATGTTATTGATGGTTATTGGATGTTATTGGCATTGGAGCTATTTGGAGTTACAACTGGAGTTATTTGGATGTGACTTGAACAACTGGGCCCATGAAGGGATCATCTCCGACATTTCTATTTTGTGATCCGCCCCCATAGGAGATAAATGGAGATAAGGGGGTTGGGTATCAGAGACTGCCAAATGTCCGATGGCTTCACATGAACAATATGAAACATACATGATGTGGTAATGTGAGAAATGGATGTTCCCATGAAACAGGGTATGAACCACAGGTCTGATAACAAGTGGGAACCCACAAATGGGTTTGCCATTTTGGAAATCATTTAGTTCTTGAGGTGTGCCGCATGCTGCCCATATTAGATGTCTTGAAGCTTACATGAAGTGCTAGTAGCAGCCTGCCGCTAAACTTGAGGTCAATTCCGTGGAATCAAATTGCTTGGAAACAGAGTGCGCACGAATTGTAAATCCTGAATGGGCTCTCAAGAAAGCAAGCATTAATTCACTATCATCCACTATGGAATCTACGGATATTATACCAAACACGGACAGCCAATGACCTGAGCGGTGCCAGAATTTCAATTTCATACGAACGGGTAGCGTATGGAAAGTTGTGATGCATTTGACCTGTTGCCAAATGACCCTGGCTGCCAGGACGAACAAGAGAGGAATGGATTC
The DNA here is from genome assembly GCA_947184155.2 of Cladocopium goreaui. NCBI lineage: Eukaryota > Dinophyceae > Suessiales > Symbiodiniaceae > Cladocopium > Cladocopium goreaui. The sequence goes on from CAMXCT020002594.1 coordinate 27,383, forward strand.
ATGAACCCAAAAAGGAGTGTGTTTATGTAGACTTAGTGGTTTTATGCAGTTTTATGATGTTTTATGATGTTTTATGAGACCTTTGCACTTTACCCTGTATCCTCAACCATCTTCTACACGCCCTCATGGCTGGAAAATCCCCGGCGCCACCTTTGTTCCCACCATACTCCGAAGGGTCGTAGATGGTATGATCGATATCCTGGGCGGATCTGGGGGTATCCATGGGCATACGTAAACAGGATCTGGGGCGTAAACAGCAGAGCCAATCTGTTACAACAGGAGATGCTTATTATATCTTCTTATCACCACCCAGTCACACGAACATGGTCAATTTCCATTCATTTCCACGTACCTTCTCAGCCAAACGTTGCCATTTGACGAAGTTTATTCGCGTCTCATTGGATTGGTCATAGACATGGCATAGTCATGGCATAGTCATAAGCCCTTTGTCCCTTGCAGAAAACCAATCGGGTGCTGTCCAAACTTCCCGAAGGATGGTCCTAGGCCTTGAACCGATTCGACCTGATTCGACCTGCCCCACAACTACCCCAGGTATGGACGGTATGGACGATGCATTTACCATGCTGTGTACAAAATTGAAACTTGTTGAGAAGCTGAGGGCTGCCCACATCTGACATTTTGGTTCGCAATCAGCAACACCTTGCATTTCTAGCCCAAATTCACTAGTTCTGCAAGTTTCACATGACATATCCGCTGACGCCAAGAAGCCAGCACCAGAAGCTTTTTCCCTAGGCGTGGCTGCCCAACGACCTCATGGCTGCGCCCGACAGAAAATGGAGTTCATTCCTATCCACAAAGCTGTCGCAACAAATTGGTGCGTCCCAGCTAAATCCAAAGCTGAGGTTGACCTGCCAGAGAGAGGTTCTCAAACGGACCTTTGAATCCTTTGAACTATTTTGAAATGATCTTGGATGGTGGGCTTATCCGGGCTTCTCTTTGTTTCAGCATAGCTGATTCATGGGAGTCAGCTCCAATTGCAAACCGATATCACGATCCCAACCAGCCAGCATTCAAATATGGCGTCCTACTCAGGTCTCCAACACAGCAAGTTGATAATTCCCATTGACCTTGATTCTTTCTGGTCTAATTCTTTTACGAGGGTATTGAACATTGCTACCCAACAAACTCATCTTGCAATGACAAGGGAGTAAACAACGATGTTTGGGCCATCGGAATGGTGGCATGATCAACCGCATCATCGGGCTGGGCTGCTGCATCCTTCTGCCGAGAGACACAAATGGATTTGAATGGCCCTACCAGGCCCAAACAGAGCAGTCCAAAGCGGTTGCCTGTGGCGCCAGGCGGCCAGGGGTCACTAGAAAACGGGTCAAACCAAGGTATCCACAGGATATTGGAACGAACATGACCATCATGATCATGATATACCATGATATACCATGATATACCATGATATACCATGATATACCATGATCCATGTTGGGTCTTGACTTTTGAAACTGCAAATGGTTTCCAACAACACCAGCCAGATAAATTCAATGAGGTTTTGTTCCTCAGATCCCATGAACATCATGAGGATTCTATGAGGATTCTCCCGCGTTTTTAGTTCTTTCTGACTCAAACTTGGCTGCGGCCCTGTGGATATGGCGCCGTGGTGCCTTCCTGCCGCTGGAAGAACGGCATGGGGCTAGCGCTGGGGACATCGTTGGGCCGGGTGTACGGGGATGGCACGGAGGGCTCCTGGGCGCGAGGTCACGGAAGGTGGAAACACAGAGTGGATCACACCCGGGCTGCATGATACTAGTACAATACAAGATTCTAGGTACAATACTTTTACAATACTCTTACACTAAACATCAGTAGACTAAGCAATGATTTAGTCACTTTAGTCTTTAATTTTCATTGAATCCAGCGTCAGTCTCAACACAACAAGCATCCGGGTGCTTGCCAGAAACTTTCCAGAGCTTTTTCAACATTCCATCTCTTTCCACCAAAGTTCTTTCGAAGCAGTCTTCCCCACAGCCGGCTTTGCCGTCTGCGTCTCGGCTGCACATCGACCCTGGGTCTGGACAGTTTGGGCAGCCACAAAGGTAGAGAGCAATGTGGCATGTCAATGGTTTACAATGACAAATATGACAACATTGTTCCAACATTTCGGGCAACATTTGACTTGTTCCTGTCGATGTGAGCAGTCGCAGAATGGGATTACCCTGTTTTTACTCCGATGCATAGTCATTGAAAAATCATTCGGCCCCGCAAGAACTCAGCAGTATTTGCAAAAAACATATACAGTATCGAAACCATGTTCTTCTCCATTTTGTGCTGGCTACAATGGTTGTTTCAAGCTTAGCTGTATGATGTTATCTCTTACATTCGCTGCACCATCAGGGTTCCTTGGTGTAGAACTCCTCTCGCGCCAAGGACAACGCTTGGACCGCGGCTTCGTTGGGGTTCTTGCCCTCTTGCACCAACCTTCTGGAGCTGGACATGGATGTTCAACAAATGACAAACCAAACACATAACAACAAAAACACCATACAGACATATACAGACCATACACCACACAGGAAATTTGAAGAACAAACCGCAATTCACCTGTCATTTTGTGTGTGTTTGTGTACTACACCTACTAGAGTCTGTTGTCAAATGTGTAAATCGCTCATTGTTGTCAACATGTTTCTCTCATTGTTGATTCAACTTATGGTAATCGACTTTGTGCATCAACTGGCCAGGCTTTCCCAGCTTTTATTTGAGTCAACTCTACTGCATGGATTTCCACCCGAAGTTCCAGAGATGGAGCAATTTGTTAAACGATGAACGGAGAGAACCTGTCTTGGCCAACTCCAGACTCCAAATGACTCCAGATGACTCCGGAACAGAACATCTAAGTACCAGGTACCCGTCAAACAAAAAAGTATGATCACTAACAGGCCACCATGGAATAGAGAGCTCAATCACGGTTGCATCTTTTGGTTTTTCATGGCAAAACAAATGAAGAGTTTCATTTCATCCCGCCTCTGGAAGTGTGTATGGATCACTTGCTTTAATTCACTCATGGCGATGGGAGTGGCATTGGCGCGGGTCAGGGATTGTTTCAGGGGTTCTTTGGGTTCTTTGATTTGAAACAACCCAGAAAAAGTGGGGGACGAGATGATTTTCAGGCAGAGTCTCTAGGGTTGCCGGGTACAAGAGGTTATGATATGGCACAGCTGCTTGCGATCCTTGAACGATCTGTGAGTACTGAGTACCACTACGCTTACGTGATGTGCAAATTATGAGCGCTTCACAGATTTTTAGAAGCACCTTGAAATCACATTTGATTTTTGGAAGGTGTGAATCATCCTCTTCAGGCTTACTAAGCTTGAACCAGCTTTGCGGATGGCCGATGCGTGATGCTGTTGCCGCTTTGGTGGACAACCGAAACTAGGAAGGCATCACTGCTCCAGTGGAAAACATGTGGCATTCGATGTGGCATTCTGTTTGAGGGTGCCTTGAGACATCCAACAGGATGAGATATGTGCAGATTATTGCAGATTGCTCCACATGATGACAGGCCAACCTCGGCAAATCCCATGCCACAGAGACTGCACAGACCCCATCCACCTTCCACACAGGACCCTCGTGCCCCTTGAGGTGTCCAATCTGTTGCTGCCGTCCATCGGTCACATCCCAGATTCGGATGGTCCCATCACCTGGGAACATGTAGAGTTTCAGAGAAACAATGAGAATCATGAGAAACATCGTGCTATCGTGCCGACAAAAACCATCTAAGATTCTTTGCCCAAGATTTTTCTGCTCTTCTCCATCCCAATTCAGATCTCAAGGAGGATTCTTCATTCTGGTGGACACGCTACCGAGGACGTGGCTGGATGCAGCGGCTGCCCGCTTGGCGTAGTAATCCAACTGCACGTCATGGAGTACGCCTGGCGATGATTTCGACACCGAGATCAAACAAGCCCAGATCCAACCAGATTGGGCATAGATATGCTATCTACATATATATACATATCAAATTATGTCTAGGACTATACAAAGTTTTGACCCGAGGGTCAGCTTCAAATATCTCAAAATACGAAAGCATGGGAAAGCGAAAAACAATCCTACAGTCCTCAGAACGAAGGAATCCTCTCTTGGGTTTGCATACTCTTGGAACATAATTCCTTCAACAGCGCGACAAAGCGGCCGTCGCCAGGGCCCCGCACCAATGTTTGTGGTATCCAGCGAACCCACCATTTGCCTTTTTCGTCCCCCGAGAAGCCAACATGACGCAAGATGGATACCGAAGATTCGTCAACAGCTTGATATTTTGGCCGCTTTGATCACTGTAAGCTCCAGACGACATGGCCACGCAGCACCTCAGACCAAACAAATGATAGCCGGCAGAGAATGGTGAGATGACTCACATCAATTCGTGAAGTGCAGCATCATATCCCATGTCGTTTGGATTCTTTTGGCATTGGTAATTTTCACAAGTGCAACATTGTGCAACATCACATCACCAATTACTCTGTTGAAATGGCATGATGGAATCACAGAATCAGATTCGGTGTGAAGGGAGGCAGCCCTGCTGGGTAGGCCCCGCAAAGAATATCGATAGGGGATGATGGCAAGGGTCGAGGGCTTATTAAGGCCTTATAAGAACATGAAAAAAAATAAATATAATGCCAAAATAAGGTAAATATAGGCAAATTGCTAAACATAGACTATTTTGGCCTTTTTGGGATCACAGAATCAGATTCGACAGAAAGATTACCCATGTTTTCATCTCAGTGTCGTTTCAGAAAGATTGTCCGAAGGGCAAAGAAAATGAATGCCCGAATGAACAGCAATTCGAGGATGTTGCAATTTTGGGGGAGTCGCATCATCCGTCGCTCGGAAAAATGACGATCTGAGTTTTTAAATGTTTTTAACATATTCTGATTGGGAGACTGAAAATCACCATTTCAACTGGTCATCAAATTGCCATGGGGTTTGCTCTCCAATCACCAAAGACTTCATTGCAAATCATCGACAGTAGCGGATTCACCAGATACCCACCAAACCGAAATAGGGCCGGTGAAAAAATCAAACGCAAACTCTTAGACTTCCAAACTTCATGTTTGGTCCTTTCCAGTATGCAAGTGTATCGCCCCAAAAAAGAATTTTCAAAATGAGAAACATAGTATAGTTTTCAATTCAATAGACATCTTGCTTCAGATACTATGCTGTTTTGACATTTTGCCACCCAAAAAAAGATAAAGAAGGTTGTGTTTGCTCCAAGAAGTCTGCCTAGCCACGCCGCGGCGCTCCACTTTGCGAGGGCTGCGGTGCGGACAAAACCGGCGGCGGCAGCCGCGGTTCCACGGCAGTTCCGTGGAAAGCTTGAGCTGTGAAGCGGCAATTTTTGGCACCAAAAATGGATGGTTTGTGCGCGTTTGTAGCCCAAGGCAGCCCTGGAGCTCAAAGCAAATCCACAAATAGAGTTGCGAAAGATTGCAGTGGCTGAAGCAAGGCGATTTGACCATGCTCGGAGTTACTTTTTCTCATGAAACAACACTTCATTCGATTAGCGTGGGCCCAAAGATTTCAACGCTTATTTCAACCTTGCACCTAAAAATACCTAAAACATAAAACATATGAGAAAATGAAGTGATATGAAGTGACATGAAGTGACTATAATGATCTCCAACAAAGGCCTGTTGGGAACAGAGACGGGCGAAATCTGAGGCGAGCGGACTCAGTAAAGACAAAGGACCAAGAGCAGCGCTGGGATAGGCCAAGTCGTCGCATGTCACAAAGGGATGTTTCCATCAAACCAGTGCCATACCGGGCATACCTCTAGGAACCCCTCAATTCAGGGCAGGTTCTGCAGGTAGGTTGGAAGATGTTGGACGTGCCGGACTTTCCGGTTGCGGTTGGGGAAGTTTTCATCCATATCTCGGCCTACGCTTCACCAAAAAGATCCAAACAATAGATTTAAAACCCTGAGAAAACAGGAGCTCCGCCTATCATGGTCAAGTCGCATGGCTAGAGATATACAATTACAACTTCGGTCACTTGCATACAGCAGCAACCTTCTTCCAGCAAAGCTTATCCATGAATTCTATGCTACGTTGCTTGTCAACATGAACCTAATGCAAGGGAATCCAAGGGAACTCTTTTGACGCTCTCCATCCCACGATAGCTGCGCATCAGGAGTGGGCGCAACATCTATCAACCATAATAATTGCTCACTCACATGGCAAGCGGCAACAGAATATAAGAGACCTTAATCAAGCTTCCGGCAGAGTGTTCCATTGTTTTTGCTTAATATTGATGTGGAATCCTTGCTGGTTCTCAGAAATATCTCCAAAAAAGAGCTTGATAACCACCTGAATATGCATCCATATGCATCTAGAGGGCATAAAAAATCTTCCACACGAACATGTAGAAGTCGAACACTTGCTTTGGATTCTCTGCATCAACCTTCTTCTCCTGGCAGCGCAGTGGACGGTGACGGTGCTGCCTATTGTGGGGGCGCATCTAGGTGACCTAATGACTCAACTCAAAATGATGAAATGTGATTCCAAAATGACCACGCTTGCCAAAAATGCCAAACAAATGCGCGTTCCCATGGTTCATCATCCATTCTAGCTGCAGTCAAATCACTTCGTGCCGAAGCAGTTTCAGGAACAAGAGAGCAGCAAATGCCAAGGCTCCTTGTCTGTGGAAAACATTGCGTGTCGGTGACATTTGCAGTACATCTATAGCCACACCCACATGTACACAATATCATATACACGATATACACATACGTGTACAAATATGTGTATACAGTATACATATATAATATCTTATAATAGCTATAATATCTGTACCTCGACAACCCGAATCCTAGGAAATTCACGGGTTTCTTGGAAGTGATTTTTTTTTTGCACAAAACGATGTCAAATAATCAAAAACATCCTCATTTGACTGAAATGATAGAAATTCATCCAAAACCCATGACATGTGGATGTCGCAGGCTACACGGCTTCTGCATGACATGCGGTTTAATTTCCAATTTTTCACGCTCATAAACGTCAAGAATTACCTGCAAGATTCCTGCAAAAAAAAACATGCAATCGAATTTTCCCCAACCCACCCGATCACATCATTCTGGTTCCGGAAATTGTGAAGTTTACTGGTTAGAAAGCAAGGCATGCTAGAATTTTCGCGGAAAAGGATGCTCCATGGTAAAAATCATAATATCTACAATATCTAAAATATCCATATACCATTCTTAATGATCTGTAGACTTTTGTGAACGTATACGTATACATGCATATGTACATTCATGTATATATAATCTAGATATGCATATGTATATATAAATATACGCACGGTAGCTACAGTTAAACATACGGACTTTTAAATGCACGAACAGGTATTTAAAGATATCATCGTGTCCAGTTGGCATGTGCCTTAAGAGACCATGAAGTCACATTCTCCCTTGCCCAAAGATCATTGTGTCCAGTCGGCACCTGCGTAGACATAAAGTAGAGGTAGAGTAGAATAGAGTAGAGCACAACACAGCTTACAGCTTGAGTCCTCGCAACGTTGCACGGAGTAAACCTGCTGCTGTTCCAGCACCAACTGCAAATGCAAAGCCAGTGGCAATCAGGAGGACCTTTAACACTGCGCTGGCCTCATTTTTACACATCCGAAATCATGTAAAAATGGTCCAATATGATATCCGATATGACATCTATGATATGATCTGATATGATATCTGATGTGATCTCTCACACACACAGCCGCCACAAATGTTGGTTCATCTGATATGTCCATGTCGTCCATGAATCGCCAAGCAATGCCAAGAAGCAATCCGCAAGGCCTTTGCTGGACCTATCCTGACACTCAAAGAGCGTATGTGGTTTGCGCGGTCGCCCAAGACATCAGGCACGTCCTGGCTCGTGGACGACAAGGTGTACAGTAAAAATTGTAAAAACGAAGAAAAACCAACGGAAAGTTTAAGGCCAGACATGGCCAGACTCAAAACTGCTGGGTATTGATCAGGTGTCCTGGATTGGCCCGGCGTGAACATGCAGGAAAACCTAATGTAAGTTCATGTAGGAACCCGAGGAAACTAGTTTCGGATACTGTTGTGATCGGTACGCACGTTGATCCTAAGCTGTATTCATATCCGTTTGCTTTTTGTTGATGTGCAATGCCAAAATCAAAACAGCAACAAATGCAACAAGCAAAGGGAGGCGAGGCTAAGTTCCAAACAGAAACAAATGAAAAGAACAATCCTTTCTCACTGATTTCTCACCCAGCTCAAAGAATCAAAATGGATCTTGCCTTCATTAGGGCAATGACCAAACCAAACACTGCGAAGAAGGTCGCAGCCAGAACACTCCGGCCAGCTGGAACTTCTCCTGAAAAGATTCCACGCAAAAATAACGGATGCGAACTGAAATCTCAGAAGCCTGAACCAGTCCTGCTATGCCCATAGCATCCACAATGAAAGCGTAAAAACCCATGTTGACCACGATGCCGCGCACCACAATTATACCTCAAAGGTGGAAGACGCATTGGAACTTTAAACTGTCTTTGGAAGCCAAAGTGTAGAGCCCCTGCACACATTGGCCACTTTGCAGAAGCAAAACTTTTCACTTTTCATAACTTTTCATCAAGGTGCTAAAGGCCGCCAGGAAGGGAAAACGTTTGAGCCGAAGTGGGGGAGCAGAGTAGGCGCTACCGAGTATAGCAGAACTCAGCAGTGCCAACTGTAAGTACGGAAGTCCAGGCGGCCTCGGTTTCAAGCAGTGCATAGCTCAACACGGTTTCATCTGGACCATTTTCCATTCGCCGCAAAATGCAACAAAATGCAACAAATATGTTAGAGACGGTTTGATAGCTTCAGCTGACAGCTGTGCAGGCAAAGTTCCCCTGTTCAGCTTCAAATATTGATTCTAGTAAAAAATACAAAAAACATTTTCGTCATTGACGCGTTGTGGAGATCAATGACGTTGAAATCGGTGGGTCCACTAATTGCAAAGTCAGGACCTGCTGCTTCGCCGGAAAAAACTTGAAAAAACAGTAGCGGCATGTTCTGGCGCAGCGCACATGTAATGCGTTCAATGTCAAGGTTCTGACAGCACAATGTCATCGCCTCTGCTAAGAACAGGCTGGACAACACCACTATCCAAGCAGAGGTCAGTGACAGCCGGCCAGAAGGGATTGGCAAATAAGGTTTGTTCCTGAGCGTGAGCCACTTTTTCGCATCGAAAAAACTGTCGACTTGCTTTGGTGCGAAACCATGTGCTTCAAAGTGCATCAAAGTCGTGCATTTGCTTGCGCCGGACTCTAGAACTCTGCAAGTTGCTAGACTTAAAATATGGCAGCAGCAACAATCAATAAAATCAATAAACAATTCTTGAAACTCATCAGTCTGACATCCCTTTGAGGTTGCCTCTGATCAGAGAGGCTTAGGTAGAAGTGCTAAGGCAGCAACTGTTGGTCGATTTCAACCTTGGTAATACGTTCAGTTCAGAGGCAAATGGCAACAGAATGAATTTGCATCATCAGCACCCTGGACCTTGGATCTCCTGAAAGCAAATTGGCACTTCTGTAAAGACCCAGATTGTCAAGACCGAGAAACATCAAAGATCTGATTCAGGCCGGTGATGTACACCTTGGAAGGAATTCCACAGCTTTTCAGCCCCCAATCCATGCACGGTGCTGGTGTTGCACACCTCAAAAAATTGTTGTGGTCAGAATTTTGGCTCTGCATCGCTCTGCCGCTTTGGCGCGTTCACAAGCATTGCAGGTGCCAGAGCTTGCAATGTCAAACGGGCGAAATGGGCGAAGTGCAAATTTGGGGTTTGCCCAATGACAGGCGCCACTGCAAAGAGGTGAACCTCAGTTCGTAAGAAAACTCTGGACGAAGCGTGCTAGTCAAAACTCGAGTCTAAAGTAGTTCCCCAACCAAGACATCAATATCATCAATAGCAAACTTGATTTGACATTATCTTGGCAAGAGACCCCGAACAGTGTGGGGGGAATGGAAGGATAATGAATGACAATGTTTGACAATGTTGATGATGATGATGATGATGATGATGATGATGATGATGATGATGATGATGATGATGATGATGATGATGATGATGATGATGATGATGATGGCGACGGTTATGATTATGATGATGATGATGATGATGATGGTGATGATGATGATGATTATGATGATGATGATGATGATGATGATAATGGTGATGATGGTGACGATGACGATGACGATGACGATGACTATGATGATGATGATGATGATGATGATGATGATGATGATGATGATGATGTTGATGATGACGATGAGGATGATAATGTGGGGGACGATGATGTAGAGCATGATGATGTTGCGGAGGATGATGTTGAGGATAATGGTGTTGAGGATGATGAGGTGTTGAAGATGATTGAGTTGAGGATGAGGATGAGGATGATGAGGTGTTGAAGATGATTATGTTGAGGAGGATGAGGATGAGGATGATGATGTTGAGGAGGATTAGGATGAGGATGATAATGCGGAAGATGAAGTGGAGGAGGACAAGGTGGAGGATGATGATTTTGAGAGGGAGGGAGGTCATGATGTTGAGGACGATGATGTTGAGGAGGATGACGATGAAAAGGACGATAATGTTGCGGAAGATAGCGTGGAGGAGGAGGATGTTGCAGAAGATGGTGGAGGATGGTGATGTTGAGAATGATGATGTTGAAGGTGATGTTGAGGAGGAGGACTGATCCCGAACCTACGACCACACTTTGTGCGAGCCTGCGCAGTCGAAATACGCCTGGACATGTCAGAAGAGCAGCTTTGTGTGGAATTTGCAGGAAACGCTTTGCGCGAGCCTGCGCAGTCGAAACGCATGTGAAGATTTCACAAGAGCCACTTTATACGGAAATTCCCAGGGAAAAATGCCGCAGACCAGAGTGAGCCCTGATCAAGCACCGGCCTTTACACCTACCGTAAGAACCCTTCAGTGTGGACACACTGTTTGGGGAACTTTAAAAACTCTTCTGTTTCATCCGTTGTCCACTCACGCTACCATTGGAGCGATCACATGCATTTTGCGCACTGGCGGGGGTTGTCCACAGGCGCGTGACGCTGCCCAACCTAAGGCTTTGTCCACATAAGTTTGCTCACCTGCTTGATGCCACACGGTGCATGGGGTGCAACGGGGCAGGGACTGGGAGACGCAGCGCACGCTGCGCTGTTGCAAGGGTCCGTCGTTTGTGTTCGTGCTGGCACTTGATCCTCCGTATCAACTTGCAAAATTACGTTCCAATCAGAATTTAATCCAACCTTGAATTGTTCGAATGTCACCAACCAACTTGTCTCGATTTCTCTGAAACTAAATGTGATTTATGCCGGATGAGGAGGATCATGTCAAAATGAAACACGGTTGCGATCCTCAGCAAAACACACACACACATGCGGATGAGCCCCACAAAAGACTAAACCCACCACTAGAGGACTACACTAGAGGAATATCTGAAAGCATCTGAAAGCATCTGAAAGCATCTGAAAGCATCTGAAAGCATCTGAAAGCACTCCAGAGTTCGAAGCAGGGTGACACCGAACATGGTGAGTTTTCATGAATTCTCAATGAGAAATGATTCTTTTGCAGTAAACACCCATGTGATGTCTCAAGGCCCGAGGATGCAAATAATTGGCACAAACACGAGCATGGAGACGACAATGAACCGGCAAGGTCGCTTTGTTTCGTTCGGTTTTTGAAACATTTTCAATCATAGCTTGAATATATTTGAAACATATGGAATTTTCTGAATATATTTGACTCCCCATGACCTCGATCTTTTTGCTCCGAGTTACAGTGGTGATGGACAAAAAGGTGCCAATCAAAGTGTGAGGTCGTGTGAAGTCCTCGGGCACAAGCGGCACAAGTTCCTGTCACTTTTAAGATCGAATATAGATCTAATGAGTCTAATCTAACCCTAAACCCAAGACATACCAGTGAAAGGGGGCACGTGCGTAGTATGACACTCCAGTTACTCCAGTTCTGATTCATTAGAGAAATCTTTGTTTGACGACTGATCAAGGCACAATCAATCTATATCAATTTCATCGGTTTCAATGTCAAAGAATGTAAACGAGCTGAACTTCAAACGCCCAGCTTCCCAAATGGTCTTTGGCAGCTTCAGGAAATTCTCCTCAGTGCTGGAATTGCAACGAATCGGAAAGTGACGCTTCCAACTTGGTCTTGGCCAAGTCGCAGCCGAGACGGTTTCTAGTGGGCATGATTCATGCCTTCAATCGCCTCTTTCCACAGCTCCATATGAGTTGGAAAATGTACATGTTAGAGCAAGACAGCCACAGACCAGGATTGTTGTTGTGTCTGAACTTGCGCAAAGCTGCCAAAGATGATGTTGTGCTTGTTGATGATACCACCTATGCTGTGGGTTCAGCATGTCACTGTATCTTGTATATGAACTTAGAGCTACATATCACTTTTTATATTCAGTGACATGCAGCACATGGAATGTGGTTTGATTGCAGTTGGTATCCCTCAAGTATCTGTACTTGTAACAATACGGCATCAATCAAGTAATTATCTGACTACAACATGCAATTCACGTTGGACCGTGTCCACGTTTCAGCCTGGCTTGTACATCCCATGAAAGTTGCCAATGAGGTTGAATTACCGCACCTGACCGCAGGCGGCTCGTGGTACGAATCGCAGCTTTCTTCGCACAAACTTCGATGCAAGAGTCGGCAGCGCTGCTTGGGCAGTTGATGCGCTTGATGCGCTTGAAGTAGAGCCACTGGTTGAACCTGTGCAGCAGAGCCACGGAGAGGCTAAGGAACTTCATTTGCATCCAGACTCGAAGATCTCTAAGAGAGCATGCGCATGGTGAACACACTTGAAAACTGCCCTTGGTGCATATTCATTCATACCAAATTAGATCGTCTTTGTACAATCAAAACATGTCAAAACCCGACTTCTCAGCATTTCCATCAGCCGCAGGCCTGGAACAGCTTTGCATCCTGTGAGTAGTCCGAATCGAATGGTTCCGGTTCGATAGCCTCGATTCATCAGAGGCATCACCAAAGCGCCACGGAAAGTCTCCGCACCACCTCCGACGCAAGACACCAACTCCGACAAAGTCGAACTTAGGAACTTCGAGGGCTGCGTATGGCTGCGTGAAATCATTCAGCCTAGCTGCCTAGAGGGCCTAGCTAATTCCCAACAGCAGAAAACTTTTGCGTTTCAATCTCAGGAAGCAGTGGGTGGTATCGCGACTTCTCCCTTCTCTGGCATGTGCAGGGTTCCGAACCTTGTCTCCCATTAATAGTCACCCACCTAGAACCTTGGAGCCTTGTCTTCCACTGTGTCTCCCACCTAGTTTCCCACCTGGCCATCTTATCTTTCAGCTTGTCTCCAGCTTGTCTCCCCCTATGTTTCCCACTTTGTCCCACTTTGACTGCCACCAAGTGGCGGTATCGCGGCTCCTTCCCTTTTCCCAGTATCCAGTGGTTTTCCAGTTGTCTCCCACAGCTCCCCGTTGTCTCCCGGATGTCGTCTCCCCAATGTGTCTTCCACTTGTCTCCCAGCTGTCTCTCAGAGGTGCCCAATAATTCCCAATTGGTTTCTGCTTGTTTCCCTCCCAATTGTGTCCCTTAGCCTTGGCTTTGAATTTGAAACCGTCACTGCTGTTGGGTTGCGAAGCTGCGTTATTGTTGATCTGCAGTCAGTTCTCGGCAAAACGAGAAATGGCGCACTGGTGCAATGGATTCAATCATTGCTGAATGCACTGCAAACGAAAGGGAACCAAATTGCCGTAACCCAATCCTAAATCCTGCAAAACCAGCCAAGTCCAAAGGGAATCTCTTGAGATTTCAAGATCTGTGGCAAAATAGTGGGAAGACTTCATCCTATTCGAAGTCAACAGAAGTCAACGAGCAAGAACCAGAGAACTTTGAAACACATTTGGCTACCCTCGTATCTATTGTACGGCTGCAGACCCGGAAAAGACTACACACATGATCGGGTCAATACACGTATCCGGCAAAGATATTAAAAGTGAGGTAAAAAGAGGGCAGAGTGGATCTGGCCTCGCAACAGAGCCCACCAGCCCCGGGGTTGCAAAGCGCTTTGAATGACAGCAGACCAAAAGGGTGCGATGTACTGCGTCCAATCCGTCGTCTTGAGGCCTGTTCATGGCCAAACGCACCAAATGCGTCGATGAGCCGAATCTCTTCTGAGTCTCTCAGAACCTCTCTGTCTCTCTCTGTCTCTCTCTCCCTCTCCCCGTCCTGTTCTGCTCTTTCAACATTTTCAACCTGGTCTCAATTGCCTTCCAACTTGCCGAATCTCAAGTGAGCACTGACGGTTTGAAGATAACTCCCAAGTGGGCAGCTTCCAAAGAATTTATCCGTCTCGGACTTTACCGCAAAAGATTCGTATAAATTGATGTGGGGCGTTGCATTTCATAAGACTCTAATGGTCCCTGTCCTGTCATTCCCAAGTCTTCAGCTGCTATTTTGCGGTAATCTGCAATACCTCAGCGTTCGGTTAGTTGAAAGAGAACGGCCGAATCATTTTCATTTATCATTGATATTCAAATTTGAGGTATGTATACCAGTGCACTGTGAAGATAATAATATTGCCAGCTGAGACACTACACCACTCCGGTAGATGATATGCTTTGCTAATCCGATCCAGCAGGCGTTGTTCCTCGAGATTCCCAAACATCCCTGCTGTGCTTTCTAGATTTTTTTGATTCAGAAAACGGCTTTTCAGAACGCACCAAAAGGATCAAAAAGAAGAAATGCATCTGTTTTGACAAGTGGCAAGTGCATCAAGGATACACTGCTACACAATCAAAGAACGTATCGAAATCACTGAGAACATCTGCAATCAACCTTTCTTTGCGGTGTGTGTTGATAACTAGTCTGATATATTTTGCTACGGTACTTCGTTCTCCAATTTTCTTTTTGGATGGCGTCACTTTGCTAGCAACCTTTTGTCAATTTTCTCATGCTCCAGTCTGTCTCACTTTTGGCATTGGTGTCATGAGGCGTCCAAATTCTCTGAATTCCAATGATTTTGTTCCGGCAACATGAGATGAAGACCGACCTTTTCTGAGTTCAGATTGCTTCAGAGGTATTTCAGGGTGTATCAGGTCTATCAGATCTATCAAGTCTTGTCTGCAGATTGGTCTCCTTGGGTCGTAAAGATTCACCATTTTGCAGGTCCCGGTGAACCCAGGTCACCAAGATGATTCGACCGCCGGGCTTGCACACACGATGCATCTCAGACATAAACCTTGGCCCCATGATCGCCCATGATTGCCCTCTGTTATGTGAAAAATCATGCAAAATCACAAGGTTGCATCATGCAAAGGAACAATTGCCAAGATGTGTATTATGTGTATTGGTGATTATTGGTGCATGCTAAGAGCTCTTGCATGGTCGACATGCAATCAATGCAGTCAGTTCTTGGAAGTCTGTGCCAAGGGTCTTTGATTTCTGTGGCATGTGTTCGCCGCTTTCCAGAGACCAGATCAAATCGAAGGAGTTGTCAGCAAAGGGCATCCTTTGTCCAGGGCAAAAAACACGACAGCCATTTCTTTCACTTGCAACGTCTTGTAACCAAAGCAGCAGAAACTGGAAACCTTGTGGATTCTGGGCAGATCTGCCTCGGTCTCAAATTACTGGCCATTCAAGAGCCCAAAAAGATCGAAAAAGTAAAGATAGTGGCCCAAGTCACTTCAAGTGGGTATGAACTGAGATGAACTCAGACATGTGCAGCATGGTGTATAGAAAGATCGTGGCATCACCCACTCGAATGGGTGACAAGGCCCTATGAATTGCTCCCTATGGACCGAGTATCTGCAATGCATCGGCCACCTCAAAGTTACACAATCCATCCTGGCCTGCAAACAAGTCGGCAGGCAAAATGCCATTTCTGCATTGAAGTGTTTGGACCTTTACATTCTGAATCCAAATGTGAAAATCGAAAGCTGTGGTCAAGTTTTCCAAGACGGTGTTCTGACTCAAAGTATTCTGTCATGTCGAAAGAGAAAGATTGAGAGATGTCCTTTGTCCTTTTGTGTATCAAAGTCTCGATCCTTTTGCTCTCCTTGTGTCTGGCCTGTTCTCATTGAAAGATTTGCTGCCTGCTCTCGCTGCTTTGGACTCAAAGTTATGCCTTCAACAACTTTGGTGCGAAAAGAACATGGGCTCAAGAAGCAACAATATAGGACAGAAAGAGTTCTCCAAGACAACAAATCCAAGTCCCAACAAGACAAGAGAACCACAAAAAGTCATTTTGGCAACGACAACTGGAGGTTTCAGGAAAGACTAGGCTGATAGAAAGTTCCGTGCAAGATCCAAGACATGTCTTCACATGTTTTCACAATACATGGGTCAAGTTGACTCTCCGCCTGTGACTTTGGCAGCGTACTTCTTTTGCAAGAATCTGGAGGATCCACCAACACCACATCCCACGTCCAAAACAGACTTGGGTGCTTCCACTGCTTCCACTTCGGCCCAACTCAAAATCTCCTGAAATCAGAGTTCTCCGGAAACCTGACCGGAATGAAATCGAATCGAACACATTAAGCACGTTAAACACAAAATGGGGAACGGTTGGGAACGGGAACATGTTGAAGTCTGATATTTCTCATTGGGTGCAGAATAGTTTTTGGGTAAATTTTTAGGCTCAGGTTTTGGATTTTTTGTTGGCTTTCTTTCCTGGTACCATCTGCCTTGTATTTGCAACAGTTTGGAACTAGAATCTGTAATTTTGCATCATATTTGCTACATTTTGGCATGGTCACTTTGCATTTTGCATGGTATTTGCTACATTTGGCCATGTTCGCCTTCCATTTTGCACGGTATTTGCTACGTTTTGGCACTTCAACCTCTCATTTGCATGGTATTTGCTACATTTTGGTACTTCAAACGTTCATGTGGGTTTCTTGAGAGTTTCTTTAGGGTTTCATTTAGGGTTTTTTAGAGGGTCGTTTAGGGTTTATTTAGGATGCCATTTAGGGTTTCACTCAAAGTTTCTTTAGGGTTTCATGTAGAGTTTCTTATCAGTTATCAGGATTTCTTAATTATCAGGATTTCCAAACGTTCATGTGGGTTTCTCTAGGGTTTCTTGAGGGTTTCATTTGGGGTTTCATTTAGGGTTTCTTTAGGGTTTCATTTAGGGTTTCATTCAAGATTTCTTTAAGGTTTCTGTAGGGTTTCATGTAGGGTTTTACTTGGGGTTTCTTTAGGGTTTCATTTAGGGTTTCATTTATTTCATTTAGGGTTTCATTTATATTTTCTCTAGGTTTAGGGTTTCTTTAGAGTTTCGTTTAGGGTTTCATGTAGGTTTTTTTTTAAATCAGGATTTTCAAACGTTCATGTAGTTTTTCTTTTGGGTTTCTTTAAGGTTTCATTTGGGGTTTCATTTAGGGTTTCTTTAAGGTGCGTTTAGGGTTTCATTTCAGGTTTCATTTAGGGTTTCTTTAGGTTTAGGGTTTCATTTGAGTTTTTTTTAGAGTGTCGTTTAGGGTTTCTTTGGGATGTCATCTAGGGTTTCATTTGTGGTTTCTTTAGGGTTCAGTAATGGTTTCTTTAGGGATCATTTAGGGTTTCATGTAGGTTTTCCTATCAGGAGTTCTTATCAGCATTTCGTTAAGGTTTCTTTGGGTTTCACCTAGGGTGTTTACAAACAGGAGAGAATAAAGCAAAAGAAAAGAAAAAACCAAGAGGCAGTAAAGACAGGAAGTAGAGAAGGAGAGGAGCAGGAAGTAGAGCAGCAAAAACACATGACTGAAGAAAAGAAAAAGGAGAATAGTAGAAGTGGAAAGGCACAGAAGCACAAAAGCAGAAAAGCAGAGAAGCAGGGAAAGCAGAGAAGCAGAAAAGAAAAGAAGCAGGTAAAGCACAAGAGCAGAAAAGCAGAGAAGTAGGGAAAGCAAAGAAGCAGGTAAAGCAGACAAGCAGGAAAAGCAGAGAAGCAGGAAAAGCAGAGAAGCAGAAAAGCAGAGAAGCAGGAAAGCATAGAACCAGGAACCCAAAAATAATTCCAAAACCTGCCGCAAAAACAAATAACAAGAATAAATAGCCATCCTTTCTCATTTCATCCCAAGCACTCGGACTGAGCTAAATCAGAGAGGAAAATCAATGACATACTTCATCACAACACATATCGAATATGATCGAATGATGCACTGGAATGCTCTTTTTATCTCTTTTCTCTGTTAAATTTCCTTTTGTAACTTTGTTTTTGGCACGTCGATTCTTCGACAAAACGCTTTTCCATTTTCTGGGGTTGGCCCATGACGGCACTATTAATCTCTACACAGCATGCAAAAATCGATCAGTTTTGCTTCAAAAGTTCTTGCAGATTCTTGCACTGTTCCACCTACCTTTTTGTCTTTCTTCCAATTTGCTTCGAGCAGAAACAGAAGGAGTTTCACAGTCTGCGCAGCAATGATTCTGAGTAGGTTTGCATCTTCCTCCAAGCCGGCTCTATATTTCCTTGGCAGTTTTTGTCTGGGTGGACCTTTTGATGTTTTTTCAGATTTCTCAGCTGCACAATTCTAACTCCGGACTCCTCGATCATTCGTACTTGCGCTTCTTGATGTTGTTCCAAGGACCTGTCAAGTGACCAAAGTGACAAACCTGAACTGCACGTGTATCATGTGTGGTAAATAGACGTATGTATGTAGCTTTAGAACATTGGTTATCAATCTGGGCACTTTTGTGGCTCTCACTCTTCGAACTTTTGACAGCGTATTCCTGCAAGGAAGCATATTCACACCTCACATCTGCAAAAGTATATATATATTATATATATTATATCTATCTGTATATATGTTCCTTCTTCAATCATCTTCTGATATTCTCACCCTCAAAAGCCCATCGCTCTTCACTGATCACTCTCTCCCTCTCTCACGTCGGCCTCCAAGAGTTGTCTTCATAGTAACCGTGATGCAAATGGTCACCCCAAATCTCTACCCAGACACCTCGCAGGTGACACATGGCATTTCGTGGCATTTGACAAATGAAATATGAACGAGATGACGAGATGGAATGAATCGCTCTGAAATGATTGAAATGTTCAAATCTTGGCAATGTGAACGCACTGCCTGTGGAGGCATCGTAGAAATCTGCGATTCCCTGCTGCAGCGATCGCTGCTTCTTGGTTCGAAGAGCTGCAAAGAACCCTGCGATGGCAGCAGCAGCCGCAGCTGCGAAAGTCAGACTATGACTCTGGCGAGTCAAGTTGGAAACTCTGGCCTGCACAGGGATGGAAACCTTGAACAAGCAGTAACAAGCGGTAACAAGCGGTAACAAGCTTAGCATGCAATAGATTTTTCCAAACGTATCTGTTTCATGATTCTTGGATCCTCAATCCTCACTATCATGTACATTCCGTGAAACCGTGACTGAGGGCAACTGGCTGCTTGATGGATCAGAGAGGATCAGAGATTCTCTAGGCAACCTGTGTGCTTGTTGGCTTCGGCAAGATGCATTTTTCTCTGCAAACTCTGTGTATCTCTGTATTCCGGAGATTTGTTCCATTTTGTTCCACTTCTTTGCCTCTCTCATAGGACGCACTCGAGGCTGCTGAGTGTGAAGCTTCTGCGGAACCACAAAGGCAGGGGCTATGGCTGTGGTCGCAGTACTTGCTGTCCTGGCTCTGCAATTGTACTCGCCACCAAATTCCTCAACGGCCGAAGCAACACCGAGAGAATCCACGAGAATCTGTGATCCGTGTGAATCCTGGACTGTTCGGAATCTCTTGGGGAGTTCGCACGCAGTCATATTCTAGGTGCAATGTGCAGCTCAAAACTTGTTCCCAAAGACAGTCCAAGGCTCCAATGCTGCATGTCTAAAAATGGCATACTCTACTGGACGCTGACTCCTTCTATCCTCGGTGGAAAACAGCAACCAAAAGTTGAACGGAGCATGAAAAGCTGAGCGAAAACCAAAGGAAGCAACCACAAAGTAAACAAGGACAAATAGAATGATTCATTAAGCCTTAATGACTGATCAAATCTTTCTCTTTTAATCCAAATGATTGATTAAATGAGGAAAAAAGGCAGATAAAAACCGACAGATACCGACAGTAGGCTGTTCATCCAAGACACGTAGAGCCGCACCACTGCCAAAGCTGAATGGCTTTCAGAGCTGCCTCACAAAGCTCAAGTTGCTGAAGTGAATCAACATGTGCACCTTTTTCATCCCCTATTCCCGGTGGCAAAGCCTGGCAAAACTTGGCAAAACATATAACATATGTATTAATTTGTATAAGCCATGGCTGAAAACATCTACGAACACTTCTGTGCCATTCTGTGCCTGGGTCTTGGCTGAAGCCACTGGTCGTTGGCACGAAAATGTTTTCGGAAAAACCTCAGAAGTGCCATTGACGGCAAACCCCCAACCGTTGCCATCGACAATATTGACACATCCCCCAGCCACTTCAGAATGAGTTCACACTTTCGTCTGAATAAACAATGCAACCTGAAAGCACAGCTATAAGATCTATACAGTCTACTTATCACATATCAGTTGTAAGATCTCTATACAGGTCCAATTAGTTTTCTGATGCCTTCTGTTTTTCTTGGTTTTGTGATTTTTGTCATTTGTGTTTTGTAAAATGTCGTTCTTTTGTCATTCTTGTTGTGTTTTTGTTGCTCGCATTGACGCCACGTCGACCACGTCGTTCGACCGCTCCAAGCAGCTCTCAGGGCGCGCTGAGATCATCAGCTCCAAGCGGCGGACGCCAGCGAAGGCCGTCAAGGCCAAGGTGCCGTTGCAGGGCTCCACCTCGACGTTGCCACATCAAGGCCACGTTAAGGCCACGTTAAGGCCACGTTAAGGCCACGTTAAGGCCACGTTGGATTGAACACTTCGAGAAATCCAAGAAATATCCAAATTATGTGGTAAAAATATGGTGAAACACAGTAAGGGCAGTAAGGGCTTGAGAAAGATTGAAACAGGTCAAAATGGTCAAAGGATATCACTGTCACACATTGCAAACGCTCATGGATCTCATGGGAAATCTCATGGAACATGTTCTGGTTCTATATGTTCTTTGCGATGTCTGGCATCCAGCCTTCGCCTGGAAACGATGCAGGTCGATACTTCGAAAGGTCCAATGCCGCTCCTGGCAAAGGCATGCGCAGGCACAATTGAAACAATTGGAGCACAGCAGCTCCAGAAGTCACCAAAACAAATGTTGGAGGAAAGGCCTTATTGCATTTGCCTTGAAACATGTCACATCTTTGTCACTGAAATCCAGCAAGCGCAATCTCCGATCTGTAGCTATGCACTATTGCAGAGATGCCGCTGCAACTCTATGTGAACTTGCAGAGACGTCCTTGGAGCGGTATGTCAAAATAAAGTGCTCGGAAGTGACACCAGAAATTGTGAACCTTGGCCGCGAGGACGGCGCGGTAATTTTGCAACCCTGATCTTAATCGAGCAGCAAGTCTTTGCCTACACATGCCCAGTACCTAGCGTAGAATTTTGCATTTCTTGTTACTTCTTCACAAGTAACAAAACCTGGCAGG
The DNA here is from genome assembly GCA_947184155.2 of Cladocopium goreaui. Taxonomy (NCBI): domain Eukaryota; class Dinophyceae; order Suessiales; family Symbiodiniaceae; genus Cladocopium; species Cladocopium goreaui. Next base: position 48,905 of record CAMXCT020002594.1, read on the forward strand.
TTTCACAAGGGCATAGGTCACAAGCAGACATCGAAGTGACTCAGAGTCTGGAAGTCTGCCAGGCCAGGAACCATCTACAAAGAATTGCCGCCAAAGCAGCTTGCCGCCTGTGAGCAGCATCTGGATGCGTCCACCATCCGTAGCCTGTACCCAAGTGAAGGCCACCGGAAAGCGGCGACCATAGTTCATCTCCTGCGTGAAATGCTTGTGTGTCACCAAAACATAGATTTTGCAGAAGCTAAAAAGCGCATTGTGCCTTGCATACGTTTTTGCTCACACGCGTGTGCTAATGACCCTACATCGAACGGAGGACTCGGAAAAACAAGTCCAATGAGGGCAAATGCAATGGTGAGCAGCCAAAGCACAGAGATGTATGTTCCAGTATGGTGAGCACCCCGGGTAACGCCAAAATGAGAAAAGTCTTGCTATATATAGTATACCAGTATAGAGGACCAACAATGACTAACGATTCTACATGACTTTACAGTACCTTGCATCAAAATACAAAAACTCTTCCAAAATCAAAACAAGTGAGAGTCCAAGCATGGGAGGGCCAAAGATTCAGAGTGATTGGTATGACATCAGGAAACCCAGATTGGTTTGTTGCCTTTGGGTGTTAACGGTGAGGTCACTGGCGAAGGCCTCTCTTGCGGTCGGATGGCGCGTCCTGATGAGCAACGCCTTTGCCTGAGACTTTGTCAAGCTCATACTCAGTCGATGAGTGAAGACTGCGAACAAAATAGTGCGTTGGCCTTGGCTGATCTTGGCTGCATCTGAAATAAAAAGGGAGAGACCTCCTTAGAAAATTATCCAAAGCGAAACCCACAGTCGCCAATGACATGCGATGACATGCGATGACACCTGACATACCGCGAGCTCAGTCCCAGAGCTCAGTCGAGCTGGAATGTTGTCCAGAATCGAGTATTCTGATCAAATCATATCAAGTCGATCAAGTATTTCAGAGATTTTCAGAGTCGAGTATTTCAGGAGTCTAGGAGCCCGGCATCATTGAAGTGGGCAAGTGCCCTACCCAGCCCTCTGGGCTCCAGGGCACAGCATTTTCGAGCCGTGCAGAGAAGCGCCAGCCGGAGGGAAAAAGAAAATCCTGGTGAACTCACCGCAGCAAAACAGCGAAAACAGTTTGTGAAAGACTTCACAAAATGTTTGTGAAAGACTTCAACTCCAAACATTTCTTTGATAACTGGCGACAAAGCACAGCGCTCTCGGCACAGCGCTGATGCAGTGTATGATAATCATTAGGATAAAAAAAAATAGAGGTTAATTCTTGGTAGATTATGGTAGATTCACATGATTCATGTTTGCTCATGTATGTATAACTGTATAATATACATATTTTTGATTGGCACATCATAAATCAATAGAGCAGACTAGATCAGATCTGAACAGATTACTGTAGATTAGATAGGATCAGATCTGATCAGAGTAGAACAGATTCGATAAGACAGGATTAGAACTGAGATTAGAATAGATTCGATAGGATATGATTAGATCAAATTGATGAATTTTAGATTAGAACAAATTAAATGAGTAGATAAAATTCATCAATTTGATTTTTTTTCTAATGATTATCATCAAACTGTTAGATTTTCATAGCAAGGCAAGTCGAAGAAATCGAGCGGTCCATGGTGGAGATCGAGACATTGGTCCGGAAACTCCTCAGCTGAGGCTCGTTGGAGGCAATTTGGCAACACGATCATGTCTCTTATGACGGCACAACAAATTTGTCCAAAGGACTTGAAAAACAAAAACATAGGAAGGTATGAACTCAAATTTTATGCAAAAACAAAAACAATGCCAGCACGCAAACCTCAATTGAATGCAAAGAATGTCAAGCGGAAACCTCACAAGTTTGCAACATCTGAAGTTGTTGAACTTTGAAAGATTCGAATCAAAATATCCCTTTTCCCGAACAAAGCTTTTGTTGGGAGTTTGATGCCAGGAAACCCGATTGGCAAAGTCCATAAATTATGATCTTGGTCGCCCTTAGTCAACTTCGTGACCAAGTTGTCCCCACGATGCATTGTGACCTCAAAGACACACAGCAGATCGAAGCAGTATAAAGCAACCGAAAAGAAAATATGTTCAAGACAATTTAGAAGTCAAACTTCGGACAATATTGACAGATGAAGCAGCAGAGGTGGGAAGAGTCAGAGAAGAGAAAGGGAGAAGAAAGAAGAGCAGAGAAGAAAAAAAATCAGAAGAAAAAAACTCAAGGCGGGCGAAAGGTAGAAAAATCGCAAAACATTTGCATTGTGTTTTTCCCGAATGCGTAGCAAGGGTTCCCGTTTCACTCTGGGGGTCTGAGGGTTGAGGGTGTGTTCGCTCGACGTTGCGTTCACGTTCGCAACCGTCCGCAACCGTTCGCAATCGTCCGCGCGATCCCGGTATGGCCGTGCCTATGGTAAGTTCTGCAGAAGGGGTCATTTTTGGAGGTTTCCAACGTTTCGTTGCTTTGTTTCGCGTGGTAGGCGTGGCACTTTGTGACATTCAGACGTAATACTTTTGCGGCGTTTTCCGAAGATGCGTGGCAGATTTCGTGGCACGCGCAGCACTTTGGACGTGTCCATCGTCATTTTGCGTGGCAGGCGCAGCACTTTAGACGTGTCGTGTAGTGTGTTTTTTGCAAATCGCATTGGCAGGGCTGCGTCAAGTAGCGACAAGGTGCAAATTCCGGCAGGCGTAGCATTTTGTGACATGTGCTGAAAGTGGACGGAAGCCTCGCACGAAACATCGATTTTGAGGTTGCAAAATTTAGAGGATCCTACAAAAACTCGTAGGAAAACGTCGATTTTGAAGCTACAAAATGTGAAAATTGGAGGAAGTCTCGCACGAAATGCTCGTTTTGGTGCTCCCACGTGTCTCGTCTCGAGTCTCTGGTTTTCCTGTGGCTTCCCCGTGTCTATGGGGAAGCCGCAAAAACTCTCTTTTTTGAAGGTTTCCAAGCAGGTTGTCATGTCGTTTTGGGTGGCAGGCGTGGCACTTTGTGACATTCCAACCTGTTTGATACCGTGTCGAAAATGTCAACATAGGAAGCACTTTACACTCCACACTTTACACTTTG
>CAMXCT020002594.1:54486-93956 GCA_947184155.2 Cladocopium goreaui
AAACAAACAACCAAACAACCAAACAAACAACCAACCAACCAACCAACCAACCAACCAAACAACCAAGCAAACAAACATACAAACAAACAGACAGAGCGTCAACCACCTTTCGGTCAATCAGTTCGCTCCGCCATCCATAGATCACAACAACTCACCTCTCCTAGAGGCTTCCTATCTTTGAAACTTCCGCCACCGCCTTGTGCGGTATTACTGGTAAGATATGTCAAGATATGCCAAACTATATTTCAAGTCAAGGTGGCACGGATTATGTCTCCTGATGATAATTGGTGAGACAAATCACAAAAGGTTAACTATCATGAAACTTTCTCACTATGGAGTTGCTGTCAAGATGCATTAGCTGGATCCAGCAAAACCTGAAAGCGGCATTCCCGACTGAAGTCTTCAGTTCCCTCTGCCATGTTCAGACTTTCGCTGAATGCAATGAACAAACTCACTTTAATCCATTGTCAAATGTCGCCATGAGGTGCGTGCCGCCACGAGATATCATGAGTCGGTAGGATTTGACCGCTGCAGCATCAACAATTCCTGTCGGACCCTAGCTGCCCTGTCTGCCTGCTCCGAGCGAACGTGGCCATTTTCGCTAACGAGGAGTGCTGCATATACCTGGAAACGCTAGGAACACCATGGAAAATCCTGGAGACTAAATTTGCACAGCAAACCCTGACAAAACATCACAAAACATGTTTGAGACCGAAAACTTCCGAAGTCGTTCAGATCTAAAATGTTTTTTGACGTGTTTCGATGTGTTTCGATATGTTTCGATCTTGCCACACCTGAGACCAGGTCTCAGAGCTCTGAAATGAGCCAAGGATAAGAGTCAGCGTTCCTTGGGTCAATCAACATAGTCTCAATGTGTCTCAACACGGTCCAGTACTGGTCCAGTAGAAGTATGTTTAGTAATATGATGTAAATTGATGTAATATGTTTCGTAAGGTCCGGATTCGTCAAACATTCTCACGTTTTGTCAGGATGTCGCCCAAACCAACGCCCGAGCATCTGCCCTGCTCCAGGTCTGTGATCCGTGTACACCAGCCGTTGAACCAAGGTCCACGTGCCGTAGCACACCAAAAGCCTGAGCAGCGAGCAAGGATTCTGGTGGATTTTCACGGATTTGCATAGATTTTCCACTATTGTTGCTCCAAAGTTCAATACATTCCAGTGAAGAAGCAAGTCTGCCAGCCGGACATTGGGCTGAGCGGACTGACAGCAGGAAAAACCTCTTTAAGAGGGAAATTACCTGCCAGTGATGACACTATTTTGATTCATAGCAGGTAACTTTACCTTTTTCTGCCCTGCTTGGAGTAGTGCAGCTACTGTGATTACTGTGTTGAGTTCACAAAGGCAGTTCCTTCACAAAAATGGTATGGAATCCTGGAACTATCTGGAACTCCAAAGTCCCGAACAAAACAAAAAGGTCAGGAAACATTCAAGAACCGTCAAATCATATCAAAGATATGATGAACAAAATAAGGAGGCTACATGCCTACAAAGTAGCTCCACTGCAAGACACCCCGCAACAGGTGCCATTACAATGTCCTCCCATGTCTCCCAAGCTTCTCTCTCTAGAACCAAGTGCACTGTGGAGCAGCAATCACCAAAGACACTTTCACAGCAAGTTCATGACTGATGTCGTTAAGGGTACATCACTTGCTAAGAGAGCATCAAGGGGTGCTGACGAAGAACATGTCAGAAGAATAAAAAGTATTCCCACCTTGGCGCATGTCTCCGAGCATTCTGACTTCCCATGAAAAGGACATGTTACACAGACTTTCTCGTCAAATATCTTGGAAGTCGTCCCTTGGGTCCTATCAATCCTCTTGCTTAAATTGTCATTCTGAAGTGATGTTTCAAGTGCAGCAATTCAGCAACTTTTGAGATTTTCGGCAAGGACTTTGACCATGACTTTGAGCTTTTTTTATACTTTGACCAAACTTCCGCGAATGTTGACCAAACTCTCGTCACATCCTCGTCACCTTTCTGGAGACCAAGGCAGTGGCTCGAGCGAACATTTGACCATAAGATCTTGCGCTGCCCATTGACACTTTCATTGGATGCAAAGGAATGTGATGGGATCTCTGTCAAATGGTTAAAGATATGAAGTGAAACTCCTGCAAGCTGCCAGGGGTGATTGAAATGGTCATGTGTGATCTCACATTTGATTATTGATTGCTTGGAACTTGCGAGAAAACCTATTGAATCTCAAAGTCTCGGTGTGGAAAATACCGCCTTTTTACTTTGACCCTTGAACAGTTTTGGCCTACAGGATCTTGACCAAGACAAGACATGCCTGTTGTGAGCCAATCAAAATAATCAAACAGCCGCAACCTTGGTGAACTCAAGGAAAAAAACGCGGGACCAAGACAGAGGAACACAAATTGCAGAGGCAAACTTTTTTGACAGATTGGTAATCATTTGGTATTCAGATTCTCTCGATCGCATATTGACATCGTTGGCCAAATGCAGTTAAATTCACACGGCGAGTAGCGCTCTATGGCGCGACTCGCAAGAACGTGCACGAATTTCAGGATTTCATGGGAAGACATAGCGACAAAATGCTACAAAGCAAAATGAGCAGATTTTGAGCCCTCCATGCTCATCCATTGTTGTTTTTCCATGAAAAGTGGGCTTTTCTGCCGACAATCTCGGCAGTCTGCCAAAACCGTTGAAAGAAACAAGTCTGTTCTCAGACCGGTTTCTCGGAGTTTCTCCAGCTTCCGCACAGACGCTTTCGGAAGTCACAACAGCAAGTCACCTTTTAACAACAGTCAGCTCGTCCAGCTCACACGCTAAATCTCATTAGTGCCTTCCAAAATCTTCCAAATATGCGCTTCCCAAATCTGCCAAGCTGGCCTAATTCTTGCTGCATCTGTACAATTTTGAGCAGAACTGCTGCACATTGCACGCAGTCATTTGGTTTTATGTAGATGTTACCTGTACAAACTCGCGCTCGGTAGCTCGGTAGCTCGGTAAGCACCAGCACTGAGATACTGAGAGATGTCCGACGTGTTCACTTTCACTCCAGCGCATCTCCCTGCACGCAGATTCCGGCTATTTCTCGGACACAGCATACAGACAGATCAGACAGATCAGACAGATCAGACAGATCAGACAGATCAGACAGATCAGACAGATCAGACAGATCAGACAGCAATACACTAAGCACTACACGTGCAAACCATAAAGCAATACATTCTTTGTGGCAAACCAATGTGACAACTGTTGCCTTGCAAGACCGCATCTTTTGGAATGATCAGTGTGGAATATTGTGGGCAGTCAATCTTTCATCGTTTCATCTTGAGTCTTTGTTGTCAGTATGGCAAATGGAAAACTGCACTTCACCTTCTACAATAATTTTCAACTTTAAGCATTGCATAGTTTACAGGAACATGCTCAGATTCATGGATCACACATGCTCGGATTTGAACATCGGCATCCGTCTGAAGCTCGACCCTTCTTCCGTTCAAGCCTTGGCTTTGTCAGCATTGTCAGCTGTGAGTAGTGAAGGAGGCTCTCGCCAACCGTCTTGACCTTCACCTTCTTCACTTACGGAAGGACGTCTTTCTGGACCTTCTTCCAGGTTCTCTTCCAGTTCATCGTCCTGGAATGCGTGACATGCTGTGAAGCTTTGTTTTGGCCAAGGGACAACTGATAACCAGATATAACAAGCACATATCACAATTATATCACAATTATCACAGTACGACTTTTGTTGTGCTCCCTTGTCATATCACTACATATTACTACATTGTTTTTTATGTTATTGCCATGTCATACATCATACGACCACCACGTGAGTTGTCTCGGCTGATCTCGGCTGTTTTCTCGGCTCCTCTAAGTCCTCTGGGTCCCAATCGCCCAACTCGGTCCGCCGCACGGGTTCCCGCAGAAGATCCCACAATTCGCGCATCGTTTGGATGTGCGTGACATAAAGCAGGAGCCTAAGAGCAATAAGATCAGCACAAACCTCTCGGCAGATGTGGACTTGACAAATATATACAAAACATCACATCCGTTGTGCGAAACTGGGAAAATTGGAACTTTGATGATCGCTCCACAGTCTACAAGGTCTGAGACTATCTGAAGCACTGAAGTTGCCAATCTCAGGGTTTGTAAAATAGCTGGATTGAGTCAAGTGGCAGCAAAAGGAAAGGGATGCCATGACCAATCACAGACGCCAATTCCCAGCTTCCGACCATCGCCTTCAGTGGCATTTGCCTCAGAGACAGGACTTCACAGTACTTTTTGTTCCAGAAACAAGTCCTCATAGTCCTCAGAAAGAAAAGAAACAGCTTGTTTGTCTTGTTTTCCCCAGCATTTTGTTGACTTTGACCATATCTGTCCCTGGCCCCGACAGGACCGTTGCGTCAGGTTTGGCGTTCTGGTACCGAGGTACACGAAGGAGGTCCCGGACAAGACTCCACCCAACCTTGACAACGGAACTGACATGAACTGACATTAATTCACTAGAATTCTATCGGCTGTGTGCCAAAGGAATTGCCCACTTTCTTTCCGTTCCTGATTCAGAAGCTCTGGCTTTCGGCCAAGGTGTTGAACACTAACCTGTTGATCTTTTGATGCCGGGATTTTGTAGTCCAATTAACAACAATTACCAACATCTGACCAACATCTGACCAACATCTGACCAACATCTGACCAACATCTGACCAAAAAGAATCAAAAGACAGCACCATCGCCCAAAATCAGCTGATTTGCGTGCAGGCGATGTTGTAGAAGGTCATGATCCTCACTGCAGAAAGCTCCAAATGGGGTACAACATGATACAACAACTGTTACTAATGTTACTATACGAGACTATACGTAATGATCTTTCCAAAATTATCAAAACATATCAAAACCTCTCAACCTCTCCCTCTCTGTCTCTCTCTCTGAAAGGTGTCGGGAGAATGGGCAATGTGTGAATGGCTGAAACGGAGTACTCGACCAATTTCAGCTTGGAATCTGATCCCAGGGAAGGCTACGCAACACCACCACACTGAGAAGCGCATTGCAAACGCACAGCAGGACGTCCACCATGAGCAAACAGAGCAAGTAGAAGAACTTGGTGCTGTCATATGCTGTCATGATTTAGTCTTGAGGTGCATGCTTTTTCAATCTTTTTCACACTCAAATTGTCCAATCCCTCCGTCAGGAAATGTGAAGTAGCTAAGAAAGTCAAAGAAATGATTTAACAAATGAGGAACTATCAGAAAGGTACCCGCTGAAATTCAGAATCTATATCCAATCATTATTGTACGATATTGTACGATATTGTACATACTCTTGTACCTCGTTATGTGAGGTGATGTGAGATAGGACAGGAAGGATTTGGCCAGGCCGAAGCGCCCAATGGATCTTCCCAAGTAAGCAAACGGTGATTGGAGCGCTCAGGAGCAAAAGGAAGGCCGTTGAAAAATATTTCAGAAACATCCGCGTGTCCAGGAAGGGCATGATCAAGACCGTGCAAAGTACCTGGACGATGTGACAATGGCATACGCATGGCCGCATGGCATACGACTGCTTGAATTGGAGACCCAAAAATCATTGCTGGTCTATCACCGTTCCCATAAAAATGACCATTTTCAGACCATAAAAAAACACATAGTGGGACCATGTTTTTTACCCCTGCACGCCGTGCCTGAGCGGCTCCTTCCAAAGAATACAGAAAACTGATAAGCTCCAAAGATGGGCCCTGCTCGCTGATCAGCATGGGAAATACACTGTAGCCTTGGAGGCAAACACAAACGGGCACAGATCCGCACAGAAAACAGGCAGCATGATCTGTGAAATAAAGTCAAAACATGTCAAAATTACCAAAGCAAGGGCAATGAAGCTAGCTGCAGCTGACATCAGCAGAATTTTAGAATGGTTGCAAAGAGTGGAACGAGCCAGAATGTAAGAAACAATAAGACTCACACCTGTCACGTCACAGACCACCCACTCACACCGGACCATATCTGACACCCACCACCCGGGGGCAAAAAACACAGCCTTCACGCGCAGCAGGTTTTCTTGAAAGCCATACCAGTAGAGGGTATGAATTGGGCCAACTTGAACCAACTGTCCAAGTCAAAAAAAAACATATTCCCAGATTCTTGGAGGTATAGTTTCTGTGACCTGTACATGTCTTCATCGGATAACATGGTGTAGAGTCTAGAGTTCCGAGATGTTCCGAGTCATGGTGGAGTTAGCATTTCACTCCCTAAGTACTGAGCGGGAGGAGATAGGAGTAGGATAGGTACATGAGAAACCACATGAAACCACGATCAGTTCATCATGAAGCATTTCGACCTGCCGAAGCTGAGTGCCCCCTATCGCCCTGTCACAACTGTCACCCGCTTCGACATGCTTCAACATCAAGTTTTGCACAGTGTTCAGCACCTCATCACTGCATCTTCTGTTCCAGTAAAGTCCGTAAAGCACAGCAAAGCGTGGCCACTCCACACTATACTCAAATCACTACTAGAAATCGGAATCTATTGAATAGGCCTCAGTAGTATTCTGCAGCTAAATTTTCCAGGAAAGTCTTCACAGCACGAAGTCTTGCAAACCACCGGGAGTTTACACCAACACGACTGCAGGGATCTGCAAGGACCGCAATGACTACACTCGCAGAGGTAAGCAGATGCGCTTGCCAAATGTTGCCAATGCGGTTGCAAATGGAAGCAGAAGTGCAATTCTCAGCAGCTTCCTGGATGATCCTGGATGATGTGCACAGGCTGTGAACTCCGAGACGGAGCGTCGTGACATGTCTTGATGCTGTGCTTTGTTGTCTTGTCCGACATCAGCCTTGGAAAACCTTGGAAAACAGAAACATATCACCAGCACATGTCATTTGAAGCGTAGTGGCGCGCTGACAACGTCCACCAATCTTTGCAGCTTCTAAGCCATGGCAAGACATGGCAAGACTTTGACAGCAAACGATTCCAAAGACCTGAGCTTCTCTAAAGATATTCAGAGGATAGTTGCTGTATATGTATATATATATTATATATATATGTGTATCTTATAATATCATATATATATATATTAGTTATATATATATGCATATTATATATTTATAATTATACATAGTATTAATTATATATCAGGAGAAATAGTCTACCCGACGAAATCAAGTATAAAGCCTGAAGCCCAACGAAGCCCTGGCAAGACGGATTTCCCGTCCAACCGCGGCAAAAGTCAAACGCGCACTGAGATCTGACATCGGCCGTGCTGCCAGCAACTTCGAGATGGTAGATAGATGTAGATAGGAGAGTTCCGAATGGCGCAGTTCATATCATTTCAGTCATAAAATCTTTACGTAAGATGATGTAAAATGCAGATTCCGAACAAAGGGAAATTCTCAAGGGCATCCCCTCTCTGATTACTCACCTTTCGGTAATGTAGCCAAATGTAGCCAAATGTGTAGATTAAGCAGGGGCCCTGCTTCTCTGTCCATCCCCTCTCCAAACATATCCAAACATTCCTTTTTGTGAAAGCGCCTGGGTTCCTTTTTGTGGCTTCCCCAACAGTTGCAGGCGAACAAAGCCCATCGTTTGGCATTAGAACCAAAGATTGCGGCGAATCAAACCCGCTTAGCCTTCCCAAGAATTTGAAGGCATTCCATGGCATTCTACAAGTGCCCTCTTTAAACTGTTTTGTTGTTCGTGAAACTCGTGAAACATCTGAACAGTCTGCCGAGCTGCCCCAGAATGTGACACAGTAGAGCGATGCGCACTGCGTTCCAACCAGCACACGAAAGCGACAGTTGCGCCAGGGGTTGTGTGCGGGGCCCTCCTGCAATGCATGTAAGCATGTGCCAAATCATTTGCTGCAAACCCACAAGATTCTGCACCAGATCAAACATGGTGAAACATGTTTTTTTTTTAAAGCAGCATTTGACAAACATTTCACAAACTTAACAAACTGTATCTGTGTCATGTGCCTCGATGAGTTCGTCGAAACCTTCAAAAACTCCGGGGAACACCGATGCGCGATCCGCTGAGATACTTCCGAGCTCGCGTTGCAAGACGGGGTTCAAAGGCGTGTAGAAGCTCATCCTTGGCACATCCACAACAATCAAACGAATCAAATTAATCAAATCGGTTGAGCATGAGGTTCAGCTTCCTGAGACAGTCATGGGCATCGCAATGTATCACCGTCAAAATTCTGGGTTCGCTTCTAGCCGTTCACTTCTGGTCAAGGTTAGTCCTCGTGACCGTTGTATTGTCTTTCATTTCAGAGTTTCAATTTCAGCCCTGATGAAGTTGGGCTGAAAACGATTGACCAGGTTGACACAATGTAGCTCGAGAGGATTCACAGTGATCACCATCAAATACTTGGCAAAATTACTTCAAAACCTACACTTCCGTCAGCAATCTTTGGACATCTGGATAATATCTGGATCCTCTTGGCTCTTCCACTGAACCAATCTGTCAAGCCCCCCCATCAAGCAATCTTGCATAATCTTGCAATAGCTTCCAAGGAATTCAACATCTTTTTTAATGATTTACGTGTGAGTAATTAGATGCAATTATACATGATTTCCATGATGCGTTACACCGTTACATGTTTCAAAGATATTGCTTGTCCGTGGTCCTGTTTTTGCATAAGCTTCCGTGTGATCACCGTCTTGCGGTCCTTGAAAGTTTCTTTCACCTGTTCCATGGTGCTACGGCGCCGTGTTGGTCTGGATTCTCGACTGCTTGCCTCGCAGCAGACCAAATGAGATTTGCAGAACATGCACGAAAATCCAGAAGGGAAAATGAAAAAAACATGAAAAAAAAACATGACTCCCATACGACATAGACATCATGCCTATCGTGGATACCCACAGCTGGTATAGAAGAATCATCCATGAAGTGTACATGACGATGAGCACAGAGGAAAACATCAAACGATGACAAAAGAATATCATTGAATCATGGAAGTACTGATTCGATAAAGGGCGAATGATCCTTGAATCATGCATACTACCCACGGGTAATGTAATATTAATAGAGTATCACATCCGTGCCAGTCGTACCAATCGTCCGTGCCAAATAGTACCAAGAAAACCACACGTGCCTAGCGTCCGTACCACCGTGCGCCGTACATACCCAACAATCCTGACCACCCTTACAATCATCTACATTAGTGTTGAACCTAGCTAAGTAGTAGTGTGTAATTTGCAGCAAACGGATTCTTGGATGAAACACCAAGAGCTCTTGCGAGTTCGTGAATTGTTCTACAGTGGAGGGAAATGGAGATTGTCTTCCCATCTCTTCCCACCATCTACTTGTACCATCTACTTGTAGCATCCTGTAGCATCCTGTAGGATATGTGCCGAAGAACGGACAATCGGGACTGCCGGGACTGCCGTGAGCTCCGTCGTGACTGTGAATGGCGTCGCGTCCGTCGTTGGCTGGCGCGGGCTGCAGCGCTGAGGCGCGGAAGTGCAGGGAGTCCTGGCACGTGGAATCCTCGTCCGCTGTCAGCTATGTGTTCCTTTATTATCTTTATTGGATTCCTTCATCATCCTTAATAATCTTAATATATCCTTAATCATTGCCCGAAATTCATGAAATTGTGATGCTTTGTGCTTCATTTTCTTCATTTAAGCATTCCAAAACACTCACATGCTTCAGAACTCCCTTCACGGGACTCAAAACAAGTGGTGAGTGCTACATGTTCAACGTGTTGATCAAGAAGTCCTTCAAGAGGTGGTGGTAGAACGGACATTCTCGCGGTTTGTTTAAAAAGACCTGCCAGCGTCCGGCAACCATGAACCGACCATGCGAAAGGAGGTAGAAAAGGGAAAATCAGGGATTTTTGGAGCATCCCAAGCTGCAAGATCTGGCTTGTGAAGTATCTTCGATATTCCTCGATCCCCCAGTGGTCCCCCAGCTCAAACAAAAACATCGAGGACGTCGCTTGTAAGTTTGACAGGGTTGCCATGTGTCAACTATTGTCAACTCAGCTACATGAACGATACATGGGTCTAAATGATGGGTTCTTTTTTTTGTACGTTGACTCCACAGCCTGCAAAGGACCAGGACCAAAATTGAAAGTCCTTTGTGATCAGGCATGAAATTAAAGGCACGCAGTTCCGTCGCCTTGATTTCAGTACGACAAGGCAATTGCAATACAAGTTTCAAGACAAGGCATGTATTATATCCATATTTAATGATATTTATACGTATCATTTGTTGCTTCTTGAGTCGATGATTTGCTCTACTGACTCTACTGAAACTGTTGACATCGGCACCGCCTGTGAGGGGAGACAGATTGCCAACATCAGGAGGAGCTGGCGAAGCTTTACCTCGCTGTCCAGGATACACAGTTTGACGGGCGATGAGGAGCACTATGAGCAATGAGGTTCATGACGGTCATGACTCGTGAATGTAAAAAAGTAAAAACAAGTAAAACATAGTAAAACTGAAAACAGATTTATTTAGCATTTAAAACGCTCAATCAGTTTTGGTTTCCCAGTTCCTCACACTCTGACAAGAGCAAGCACATACAATATCAGATAATATCAGAATCAGGGCTCCTTTGATAACTGGGACAAGAGAGAGAATATCAATGCAAACAATGAAACAATGAACGGGCTTTCGTATTTCGAAGGCTGGAAATCCGATCTGAAACTCTGGAATTGCACTAGACACAAAACGCATCAAAACGCCAAAGGATTCGCGATGCCCGCTATTCAAATCTCCACAGATCTTCACAGATCTTCACAGCCTTCACCCTCGACCCAATGGCCCAATGGCCCAATGGCAAGGGCAGCACCTGACTGTGGACTTTTTGGACTTTCAACTTCTGGAGGTCGTGGAGGCGCTTCATAGACCACACCCAGACCTTCAGATGGGACCCCGGGCCGACCCCAGAGAGGCCCAGAGTATCCAACCATGGACCCACACTTTGCCATGACCTCCAAACAGCCGAGTGGCTGGGCTTTGTTTCAATGCTGTCCTCAGACTGGTGACATCTGGTGGTTTCCAATTCACTCTGCAACATTTCACGGGCACTGGATTTTGCGCTGGAAGATCCATCATGATTTTAATTAAGGTCAATAATGATCAATAATGATCATGATGCAGTGATAGATGTCGTTTATCTTCACATGTCTCTACCATCGATAATTCTGTAGAATAACTGCTCGTCCAAACTGGCGCTCACTATATTCACTGTCTCATGCTTCGTTCATATTCTTTCCGTCCTTTGCATCGTCCTTTGCATCGTCCTTTGCATCGTCCTTTGCATCGTCCTTTGCATCCTTTGATTTTGCTTCAGCATGGTATTCAGTCTTTTCAACCTGCAGAATCTTGACATCATGGAGGAGCTTCTCAAATGAGAGCAAACAGAGATGAATCAGATGAGTATCGTAGGAGCTATTCGTACCTGGTGAGATTGCGTGTTGCGAGCACCCCTTGGGCAGAAATAGAATCCTAGAGGTCTCAGATTGTAACCGAATGTAACCAAACTTCTTAGCCAAGACATTTCTCCATTCGTCTCTCGTCACCGCTTTGAAGGTTCCACAAAGTTATGATCTCCTCATTTGGAGACAGATCATCTACTGCATGATGCAGACTAGAGCTGTCCGGGAAGTGCCTTGTGCACTCTGATGCAGCAAACTGTGTACTCGCTGCCACTGCACCGTGAATTCGCTGTAGATTTCGAACAGAGATCCAAATCCATGCTTTTCAACTGTACATGATGCTCCACAGCGGGCCACAGCAGTCTTCATCTGGATGTGGGCTGATATGAGTCTGGTGCGCGCTATGTAGTGTGAGTAGTTCTGGTAGCTTACACATTTGGACGGTAAGAACACTGTGCTAGTTCCTTCTGGTTTCTGGTATGATCTGCTGATTACGTGGAGTGTAAAGGCAATCATGGCAATAGTACAGAGTCCAGAGCATGAAGAAATACCGAGATTTGCTTTCCTACGGAATAGCTGCACACTTGTCAGCAGTCTTGTCCACCCTTTGGGTCACTCCTGTGGCAATCTCCCATACAGTAGCATCGCTGGGGGAATACCCTCGGGAAGCCCAGATTTGTCATCCATACCCCGGTCCATACCTTACATCAGTCACCCATAAGTCACCTATCAGTCACCTATAAGTCACCTATAATTCGCCCAAAATCGAGATTTGAAAACCTGCCATGGGTTGACACCGCCGGAGCGGCCACCATGCGCTCTGTTGCTCTGCCAAGTGAGTGACAACAGAAATCAACGTTAAATCAACAGTGAAATCCTGTGAGACTTTCACATTTTTCAGAATACAAACAGTGAACGCAATTTGGCACTTGGGTTCAAAATGCTTCAAGACAAGTTCTTCAGAAAGTCTATTAAGATTCTTTATCTGTTGCCACCCAAGGGAACACGACGAGAACCGCTAGACTAAGGCTTGCCTGTCATCGTGAAATGCAGCCATGTGAATGGTATCTATTGAGACTCTCAGCCATAACCATAAGAATTCAAACCACCAAAATAGGATCCACACCTTCCAAATTTCAAAAGACTGATCTTGGAGGTATTCTTTTGGGCTTTGTAGGCCCAGAATCCACTTCAGAACATCCATGGTTATGAGAGTCAAGAGGTTTTTCCAACCCCAGACGCAGGGACTACGATTCGACCTCATGAATTACAGCCACGAATTACAGCGAAGAAATGCTGCCGCTCGCACCATGATGGGACCATGGGACCGTTGCAGCGTGCGTTGCACCAATGTTGATGGAACTGCCGGGAGCTCTTGGCGCTCTTGGCGCTCTTGGCGCTCTTGGCGCTACAGCCAAAAGCTGAGTCCAGTCGAGGCAGTCAAGGTCGGTGACGGCTTCGTCGTGAAGGCATCCCTTGTGAGCTTTCTCTGCACGGCATCTTCCTGTTTCTTCCGTGCAATATGGGCTCGTTTGGAACGCTTCAACGCATCTTCTCCACTGCAAAGATGACAGAATTCACACGCATTGCCTTTGTAACAACCATCATCCTTGAATGAAAAGAAACGGCAGGGGATGCAGCGGCCCAGTTCATGCATCTTTTGCATTGCAAATCGTGGAACGGGAACTGCCTTTGGGACTGGTACACAAAGTCCTCCATCACGGTCTTTCCCCTCACTCGTTGCCACTGCAGCCATACTCATTGTAGTCATTGCAGTCATTACCTCACCCACACCGGTTTGTCCGTTGGGGGCTAAAGTAAGAGACGGCTGCGGCGAAAACTGCTGTAGCCAACCGATGCTTTTCTTTCATATCAGGTTTACCAACATGACAGAGTAGTCAGTCTTGCTAAAACAAACTTCCCCCATTCCCCAGCAAGACCAAGGGCAAACAATGTCAAATGCCTCGTAGCACTTAGCAGCTTAGTAGCACCTTTGCAAAGATTCGAATCTGGCAACTGGAGCCTTGTTTTGAGCTGCTTCTGCAGGTTCAGTCTTTTTCTCCTCTCCAAAATCGTCCTCTTCAATTTTCCTGAGCCCAGCTAAATCACATTAAGCCTGACACAGGGAGTACTTCATGGGCACACCGACGTGTTGATTTTAGTACCCGGTGGGTTTACCCCGTAAAATCTTGTTGGATGGGTGGAGCCAAACGAGGGTTTGAATTTGACCAAATAGCTGCCTCGCGTGAAACCTGCTCCGATAGTGCTTCGAATAACATGATGGATAAAAGGAATGTTGGAGCTCTGTTTCTAAGATTCTAAGGTAATTTGCAGAATCTGGAACGCATTGAAGCTGCATTCCCAAGGTGAAATGCATTATTGCATTGGGAAAAATCGAAAAAGTCGATCTCTTGAAATCATGTTATTTGTTTGAAACACAGCGTTTTATGCACTTTAACATGTTGGGGAAAAGGGTGGCATTGCAGTCACCCGCCTTGATTTTGTACCGCTCAAGAACACAGATATTGATGAATATTGAACGAAAAGAATGTACGCGAGACTTGTTTGATGGGACTTGGTGGCTGGATTTAGAACAAAATGCTGCGACGTCATCCAATGTCTGTGTTGAATCAACTTTGATTAATTTCTACCAAAAGCAGCAGCTTAAGCAAAACAAGTTAAAATGTATTGCAACAAGGGAACATTCCAAATAAGCACGGAATACACATGCTGGTTTTCCCATGGTCGTGTAAATTGCAAGGTTTATGGGCAGCCCATACTTTGGGAGAGACGTTTCAGCAATCTGACATAATCTGACAGTGACTTGTCATTAAAACATGGTCCTTTTTTTCTTGTGATATCTTGTGATTCATTTTGTGATTCATTGTCAATTCATGGGGAAAGTAGCGGAAGATTCGACAATCCTAAAATGTTCCAAAGATTTAGTACATTTAATGGGTAGACAATAGTCCGCAGAATCGTCTATCAAAATACAGGCCCTGGGAATAAGATAAAATGCATTCTAGTCATGTATTCCCACGGGCACAAAATCTTCACAAGAGAAATGACGATCTTAAGGATTTTCTTGAATTGTAGTGTTTGAATAATCTATTTTGATTCGGCCACTGTTCTTGGTGAGGCTAAGTTGCTGCGACGCAGCCCCCAAACCACAGTTCGGACAGTTTGGTATGACGCCTGGAATCCAGCACCCGAATACGAATCCCATGAGACAACCAAATTTTATGAGTATTATAATGTTTTATATAGGTCTATGCAAATTCTTGGCAATGGCATTGAATCTTCACAATACGATGATCTACATGTTTTGATGCTTTTGGGTGCTTAGATATGCTTAGCGTCCTGAGAACTCCAAACAAGTGGCGGCCTTTTCTGCTGCTTCTTTTGTTCCTTTTGCCGCTTCTTCTCTTCCAATTGTCGCTGCTCCTCTGCCATTTCTTCCTCCTTCTCTAGCCTCATTGCTCTACCAAAGCATGAATGTGAAATGCTGAAGAACTGTCACTTCGCAATGCAATGGCTCTTTGACGTGAAAACGATGAAAACGGGATCAAAACCAGCTGGGACTACAGCTGTACACCTGCTGCACATCTGCACACCTGCACACCTCCAGTGACCGCTCTCCGAGGACCCCCTTCGGCCCTTCTCAGATCCGCCCAGCAGCTGCTTCTGACGCATTCGCTCCGCAGTCCAGAACCCCTCCGCAGGCAGCATCAACCAGCCTTGAGGTGACATCATGTAGCAGTTTTCACACAACATGTGATACAACCCTAAAACTGCCTAAAACAGCCTAAAACGGCCTAAATCCAAAAGCTCTTCACTCCTTCAAGACAACCTGAAGGCAATGCCATAGCTACCACACCCCGACCCACTTACAGACCCAGCATGACCCAGCCAATGCAGTGCCACTGTACAGCCAACTCTGTGTTTGTGCTTTGTATCTTACTAAGAGTTTCCAGATGGAAGGAAGTCTGATCCATTGACTTCAGAATGGGAGAGGTTTCGAACAAAAACAATGAACAAATCACAAAACGTTCTTTGCACAGCTCTCTACATTCTGCTAATCCAGAATACCAGAATACATCTTGATATTGTAGCAGTCCTTCTTTCACTTATTGTGCTTGTGCTCTCTACCATGTTCAAAGGCCTCTAGTGAATTGTTTTTGGCCTGCGAATACTCTGACTCAAAACAAATCAACCCCCTTTGCAGCCTTTGCTCGGGATTGCACTTTGTCACTGTGGAATAAATTTGTTTCATGTTCACCCTGAAAGTTGCCATAAATTGCATCAGTGCTGTCTCCTATGCTCTCCAAGAAGCTGAGGAGAGTCACCAGGAGGGGTAGAACAATCACAGCAGTTCGAAGGCCCCAATTGCTGTGGTATTCCTCCAAGTCTCAAACTGCATCAAGCTGCAATCGCCACGCGATTGACACACAATCCCATAGCATCCCATAGCATCCCATAGCCATACACCCATGAATGATGCACCGCTACGGCAGTCCTCCCTTGCAAGGCACATGGATGCTAATGCTGTCCTGCCGAAGGGCAAAACAGGATACACTATTGGCAGAAGGCTCCAGGGATTCATGCTTGGTCATGATTTAAGTTGGAGGCTCAATATTGCAATATTTGCTTGTGTGATGGTCTTCTGTGCTCTCGTTCTGGGGGCACCTCTCTCTCTCCCTCCCCATCATGCTAGTGGGAGAAAGCTACAGCCTGAAGAAGCCGAGATGAGCAAAGAGAGAAGAATATGTTCCAAGTCAAATTTGGAATTATATATATATATAACTATATTTATTAGAATGACCGCATTCACGTGCACAGGGCTTGGGCAGGCAGAAACACTTGAAGCTCAAGCAAGCAATTGATCCATTCTTTCCATGTGTATATATATATATGTGTGTATCATATCATGTCATATCATATAATGTCATATCATGTCATATCATGTCATATCATATAATATTATATATTATATTATGTGATATTATATTATGTTGTATGATATTATGTTATATTATATTATGATATATTATAACATATTATGATGTTATATTATCTTGTATTACATTATTATACATTATATTACATTTTATAATATAATACCATATATATTATATTATATTATAGTATATTATATTATATTGTATTATATTGTATTAGATCATAATATTATACAATATGTTGTATTGTACTGTATTGTATTGTATAATATTATATTATATTATATTATATTATATTATTATATTATTATATTATTATATTATATATTATATATTATATATTATATATTATATATTATATATTATATACTATATATTATATATTATATATTATATTATAATATATTGTATTATACTATACTATATTATATTATATTAAATTAAATTATATTATATTAAATTAAATTATATTATATTATATTATTTTATATTATATTATATTATATTATATATACATACATATATATATATATATTATATTGTATTATACTGTTATTTCTTCTGTCCACGTCTTACGTCTTCTGGTCCGGGTTGGAAGTTGCTCTTGAAAACCATTGACATTTTAAGGACATTGAAGAACTCTGTGATCGACTCTGTCCATAAGCATCCCGCAGGACAGCAAGCATAGTAGAAAAGCATCCGGATCTTGCTGCGCTCTTCTGAAGGCACTGGCCACAAAGGGCCAGCGATGACATTAGAGTTTGTGAAGTACAAGGAGGACACTGCAATCAATGTGCCTGCCTGCATGTCGAGGAGATTCAGCGTAAAAAAATGTCAACTTGGAAGAAACAAGAAGCTCTGTGCATGCGAATCCATCAATGATCATGATTATCATGTCTGGAATGAAAATTGCGAGCTGAATGCCTCTTCTAATATTTCTTCTCAACTGAAATTGACATGGAAAAGGTATGAAAAGGTCTTGGGACTGCATACTGCATGCACCTCTGGCACGACAGGTGAAGCAGCAACACACAAGCACACAGCTGAGAATATGAGGTAGCCTGAAGAAACGTGCATTCGGAAAACGAGTTGACTGACAAATGACAGGGTACTTGGTGTCTCTGCGTTCTCTTCTCTTTCTCTTTCTATTTGTTTGTTTTGTAAATGTCTTTGGTTTCGGGGGTGACAGACTTTCTGTTGAATCAAACCTTCAGCAGCACAGCAAATTTGAAAGAAGTGATGCTAGACATTGATGGACCGTGCACCTTCCAAGATAACAAAGCAAACATGCTTTACAGTTCGACAAATAGACAGTCTTTTTCCTTGACTTCCTGCTGAACTATAGCCAACTACAACCAGTGATTTTTTCGGCATCTGGACATTGATGTCAAACGCGTCAAATGTGTCACAACGTCACAACAGCAGAATTGGATCAACTTTGTGAAGGCATGGTAGGATCATGGTAGGCATGGTAGGATCATGGTAGGCATGTTGCGAACCAAGCTGCAGGAAACTTGTAATTGCAGCCCTCGAAGGCTTTTCCAGCAACGGCTCAAGAGATTGTGCGTCAGGATCGACAAATACTTTGCCACCCTCAGAGACACTGGCGATTTCCCATGCACGTTGATCAACTATGGTGGAAAACATATTGAGGAAATTGTCAACTGTACCGGTCGTTTCTTCTGTGGAGCTGAGCAGAATCACCACCTGACACCGGACTAACGTCGTCCTAAATCATGGGAATCGATTCTCCTGCATCAACACATTAAACACAGAAGGCAAATTTAAGCCCGATCCCATTGTTGCCAAGAGCACATCAAAATGATGCCCCCTTGCGCGCTGTCAACCTGCATGGCAGTGACCAGGTCTTAACAGTTTTGAGTCTTAGATTTCATCCCCAGATATCCCCAGTGCGTCGTGCGTTGATGTCCATTATTGATCATTGTTGTACATTTCTGAATGGAAATCCATAAATCCATGGAAATCATGTCTGTTTCCTCAGACCTGTTTAAGCAACTGGCACCAACTCTGAATTTCAGGGTGAACGGACACTGAAATTTGCCTGGGCCTGGACAATGAAATTTGCTATGCAGTGATTCCAACTGTGAATCAAGATGCGGACTTCGCCCAAAATTGGGGTTCTGTCCTAGACTGCTCCTAGACCACTTTCCTAGACCAGTTTCCTAGCGTTTCCTATGAAGAATGTCCAAGCTATTTGAGCCCAATGCAACAGATGTCGACTGCTTGGACCATCTTGGACCCACAAAGTCCGTTGCTTTCTGTCCTACATGATTCTATTTTGTGCTTCTACATTTCTTCCAAGCAAGACCTTTTAGTGCACCAGGACGTAGTGACCATGTGGAGACACAGCGGCTAACAAATTGACACCACTTGTTTAACGGCCAGCTCATGAGCAGAAAGGCCCTGAAAATGTCATGAAATATATGAAATTCTATTGACATCATTGACATCATTGACATCCCTTGTCGCTGAGACGACAAGGCGCTTTGTTGCTGCCTAAGGTGGAGTCCTTGAGCCTGTATCTAGATGTACCTGATTGAATGGCCTCATTGTACCTCAACGTACTTCATTGTAGTTGGATGTATATTTTGTTTCTTGTCATGTCTTTATATGGCTGTGAATCAAAATTGTGTATGGAGCGTTCCGCGCTGTTCCGGACGTATGGAACGAAGGGGCTTCGTAACTGGTCTTGATCCGGACCTTTGGAATGTGAGAAATATAGGCTATACATCAATAAATATATATATATATATGTATGCTGTATACTTGTATATAATATACATCTCAAGGATTTGCACGTTGAAGCTACTCACGCTGGCTGCCGCTCATTTTCACTTCTCATCTGCGCGGCATCCTTGTTGTACACCTGTTCAACGCAGGTTTGCCTTGCATGGCTAGTGCTCGTGCACTAGCTAGGACACAGCCGGCAGCCAGGGTCACCCATTGGCTACTATGTGAAGCTGTCCACTCAGCTTGAGATCTCCTCCTCTTAAAACTCAGAGGTCCCTATGGGGTAGATTGTGTCCCCGCGTAGAAAGACTCTAGGCTCCCATAACTATAACCCAGGCGCAAAGGATGGCTTAGGAGCAGTTTATGTGAGAACCTGCCATTTGTTCACCCGGAAGTGGGTCAGGGGTGGTACATGGGTGGTCCGGGTCTGGAACGGGTATGGAACGGTATGGAACGAAACGGCCCACTCCAGCACAGCAGCACATCTTTATCAAAATTGGCAGTTTGGAGCGAGAGTAGCGCAGCAAGCAATTCTTAGACTGCCAGCTGGCAACAGCCAAGCGCATCTCTACCATCAAACATCACAGCTGTGCCACAGCGGGCAGCAACTGTAAATGGTGCAGGCGCAAACCTGCCACAGGTTGAGAGGGAGGGAGGGTTACAAGCAATCCATTCGTAGACTGCCAGCTGGCAGCACCCAAGCACATCCCTACCATCACAATCACAGGGCTTGGGCATAGTAAACGTATTTTTGCATGTACACACTCATGTATGTATGTGCTCAAGTATGTGCGTACAAATGTAAAATCAGACTGCACATGTTAAAATACATATATATATATGTATGTGTATATATATATATATATATCATAATGTATGGATCAGAGGTATGGAACAGAGGTATGGAACGGATCCTTCAAACAGGTATGGAACGGGGGTATGGAACGGGGGTATGGAACGGGTGTGGTCCCGGACCTTGTTCCGGACCTTATATTTTGACTTGCACCCATATGTTTTTATAGCATATTGCTTTATACATTTAATTTAAATTGCCAATTTTGCTATTGAATTGGCTAATATGATCTAATATGATACTATATTTTTGATGACTCATTTTGCTTACCACAGTTACCACATGTTACCACTATAGGTTTCTAACGTGGTTTCTTGGTGCCTCCTCTTGCCCCTTGGAGGCCGCGAGGGCTTGGTACAGCGGAAAGACCAAGAGGGCGCCGTAGGTGAAGCTGGCAGAGATGAAGAACCTCCGAACGAAGAAACAGGTCTTTTTTAAACGCTATTGGATAGGTATTAGATGGTATTAGCTCATAGATATTAGCTGATATCATATGATATCCAATAGTACCTGTATATATGTATATTGTACATATAGATATTGTTCTATCTATCCGATAACATACAAAAAATATCTTCAACGACGGGTATCGTTGAGAGTATAGGAAGGATATTGTAAGGGAACCAATAGTTCATTATGTTGACGATAGTTGTTGTAGGGCACGTTGAAGCGCCCACACAACTGATATTGGGTGAGTGAATCTCCTCTGTGCTTGATTCCTGCTTGAGGTATGGAGGCCAAGACTGGCCAAGAGGCATGAACAACAGGAAGGGCTTCTCCACATCTCGTTCCGGCATTTGGAGGGGAGCAAACCGAGCACAACTTGCGCCACTTGACCAAAAATGGCTCCAGAAGATCCAATGTGAAACACTGCCATGCTGTATCATGCTGTTAAGTTGGGAAGGCTTCCGCAGAACAACCAAATGTATCATGAAACGTATCCAAATGTCACAGGGCATCTTTTGCCTTTAGACGTCAATTTTCAGTTTGTCTACGCCACAGTAAAAAAACACCAAGGAATTTCACAACAGCATCCAGGTTCTATGTACCATGGCAAGCGCGCTATAGGGTGTGCACGAGGACTTGGTTGTTGTACCGTAAGTCTTGCGTCCTATCACCACTATTCTCCTCAGGGCATACATTTCGAGAAAGGGTTTTTGGGACAGAATATCTGCTAAAATGAGAGTTGCTAAGACATTCCTTTCGGATCTTTTCCCGTTGACCAATTGGATGTTTTTGGCGGGATCTCCTTTCACAACACATGCAGCACAGCTCATCAAACCCAAGCAGCATAAGCAGCATGAAACCCAGCATGTTTCAGTTGGAATCCACTCATTTTTTGGTTCTTGATGGCTCTTGTCTTCTCTCAGGCCAATGAGGCTACACGCCAGGAGGTTCCTGGACAAAGCTCTCGTACTCGAAATAACAAGAGTTCTGATGGGCAAATCTCGGTGATCTGTTTCGGGATAGCAAAGTGTGTTACATGTGCCAAGGTCAAAGCATGGTATATGATGCTATATGAAATATGGATGGATGGATTGGTATATGAAATATGGATGGATGGATTGGTATATGAAATATGGATGGATGGATTGGTATATGAAATATGGATGGATGGATTGGTATATGAAATATGGATGGATGGATGGATGGATGGATGGATGGATGGATGGATGGATGGTCATCCATTGGTCATCCTATCAGGAATCCGAATCATGATGAATCATGATGAATCATGATGAATCATGATGAATCATGATGAATCCAGAATCTCCAGAATCCCTAGTGGGGTATGATGAACATCTGACCATCCCCCGATGGCACACCAGAATCCACATCGAAAAAACTCACGCCTTTAGCACCGTCTTCGATAACTACGCCCATGCCTGCACACTGGAGAGCTTGTCTACATAGCAGAATCAACAGAATCAGAACCAACAATCGCATGAAGGAGGTGAATCAAGCTGAATCAAGATGAATCAGGCTGCCGATTCTCAATTCCATTCTTTGCTTAGAAGAAACTCACGTATCTTGCAAAGTCTCAAAGGCCTTCGCAGACTTTTTTGATCTTTCTCGGAAGATACTTGAAAAACCCGTGGTGGCCGGCTGTGGCCAGCTGTGGCCGGCTGTGGCCAGCTGTGGCCAGCTGTGGCCAGCTGTGCCTGTGAGCTCGTCTCGGATGGCGTCGGCTTTGGTAAAGTCCTTGGCTTTCCGCGCATCGGCACGAGCCTGGCAACGCGGCAACGCAATGAGCTCCACCATTTGGGCAGTGGCTTTCCGAAAAAACGATTGCACAAATTGAAAAAACAAGTCACACACGTTGAACAAACAGTGGCATCCTCGGTTGCTATGCTTAACGCATCAAGTGGGGCATTGTGGAAATATGTAGAAATGCTAGCTGAGTTAGCATACAATATCTTCAAAGAGCATCGGTTTGGTCTCTGCATCACATGTCATTCTGTCGCTGAAGTCGTCTCAAACCAAGCCTGGATCAGATCCTCCACCTTTGCCTGGCTGGTAGGCCAAGATGAGAAAATACTGTGGCACCGTTCTGAACCGGGGGATACATAAGATACATCCAACAAATTTCAAGTCTCATCGCGTCTCAAGAACTGCACATATTTCAACAACTGTTCAACAATTGTTCCTTTGAGGAATTTAAGGATCCCTTGTTATCTCAACAGAAATCAATGTTGGATTATTCTTATCTCGACAAAAAATCCAACCCACTTGTTCTTCTTATCTCTTGTTTCTATTTGTTTCTCATGTGTCTCGTGCGTTTCTTGTTTCTGTCTGCCTCGAAGTCGGAATCCACAGGGCCTTTGCAGACCTCCTCGGGATCTCGCCTCGGTGAAGTTTCTGAAGGCACTGTGGATGGCTGTGGATGCTGTGCTTTCTTGTGCAAAGACAGGAGAGAACCTGGAGACAATCTGCAGAAAGTCACAGAGAACCTGAACTGTCAACTAAGGTGAAAGCGCATGAAAGAGCAAAAAAGCATGAACAAGCTGAAGGATGGACTAGTCATGACTAGGCATGACTAAGCCATTTTGCCAAAGTCGACCAAGTAGGTGCCAGCATTGGCATAAAGTACATGGAAACACTTTGCCAGTGTCGTTAAAGTCTAGCTTTGAGATCTTAAGCCCTCGTCGACTCGTCACCCCATAAGAGTTCTCTATGCACCAAGTTGCTGCAAAATCCCAAGAACTGCTCCCATGGCGCGCAGTTGCCTCAAAGGCATGACAAATCATAAAACGAGTTTGTGCAAATCAGTCTGAATCAGTCTGAATCAGCTGGAAAAGAGTTTGTACAGCAATTGAAACCACCCGGTACCCTATGGAAGCACTGATTCCTTTCGATACTTTCGATGGCACCCCGTGGCCTTGCTTTGGTCTGGAACTCGGCACCATGATCACCTACCCAGTGCGCCCAGTGCGCCCAGTGCGAGCAGGTGAACCAAAGTGAAGCGTTGCCCACGGTGTGTTGACAAAATTTGACAAATCCGAACTCGAAGAGAGTACGAAGAGAGTGAGAGAATGCAATGAGAACAGTTGAGGACCGACATTCACGCACTGACATTTCCTACATGTGCGACATCATATGCCGCATTGTGTGTATGAAATGAAATGAAAAATGCACAATGAAATCAATAACATAGAAATGTATAGAAATGTATAGAAATCATAGAATGCCTACATTGCCTACATTGCAACAATCACATCCATAGCCAACATTCTCACATCGCCCGACGAACCCTGCTGAAGCTGCAGCAGCTCTCTGGACAAGTCTGTCAGAGCCTGGGCTGCCCAGGGCTCATGTAGTTGACAAATGTTGGAAATATCTTGACACAATCAGTTATCGTATCTGTTACCTGTGGATCATTGTGGATCTATGAGATGGAATGACTGTTGATTTCTGATGATTTCTGCACATAATTCATCATAATTCTATGTGATTGGATATGGGAAAGAGTTCTACATAGTTCTACACAGAACACATCATCACTAGAGTCATTGAAAAAACTCTCAAACTCGAATACGGTGCATTAAAACTCACAAAAAACTCTGACAGTCCAGGTGGGACCTCCGCAACGCAAGCGGCGTCTTGGATTCCCTGCTGCGATTGCGTTCACAGTGTCGAAATCCTAAGACTTCAAATACTTCAGTGTTTTCCTGGAAAAGATCTAAGTGATCTGAGTGATCCAAGTAGCGTTTCATAACTTTTCTATCAAAGAAACATCTGGACACTAGTCAAACATCTTTGTGGGTAAGCGTTGTAAGCATGGGCAGAACAGTATGTTCTGCCCGCTCCACAACCGACACTTCTATCTGATCTCTGTCATGCTGCTTTCGCGATGCGCTTCCGCATGTGATCCGTGGGTCGATTCAAGAGATTCGTATCCTGAAGGCGGTCAGAATTCACTGGGCATATGACTCATACCGGTATGACCCATATATGACCCCTTGGCATGCCAAGACGCATTTGCCATGGCGGCCAAAAAGCGGTGCTGCTGCCTCATCCAGTAACATCTAGGCGACAACAGGACAATGCTTGCACAGAGTTTTTTGGCAAGTCGAGCTGTCTGTCAGTGGGGTAGGGTGCGGTAGCGTACTTGAAAACTTCTGAAATTCTGATTATTACAGATTCCACGATTCTATGAACAAAATGAGGAAACCTTAGCGTTACAGTAGTTCAGAAACCAAGTTTCGCACACCACTTGCTGGCCTTCAAGCCACTTAGTACGTCCCATTTCTATCCCCAGCAGCCCGAGGTGTCTGTATTTTGCAGCCTGACCCATAGTATTCCATAGTATTCCACAGTACATCATCCTACCATATCCTACCCATGCCAGAATGCCACTCTCGTGATGGGACTAGGCTTCGTGGCTCGCACTCAGGGTCTGGCCTGGAGTGCATGCCCATGGTGCATCCATTTTGATCCATGTTGATTCTGCAACGCGCAAACCACCGAACCACCGGATTGAGCTACTTCTCAAATCAACCAGGTTCCAAGAGTGTCCAAGCAATTGCCAAGTCTCAAAAACTGTTTGACATAGCGTTGCAGTCAGCAAGACACGTCTTTTATTTTTTTTTAATATGTTGGATTTTTTCGTCTTCGCAGTCTTCGCCTCTTCTCAGTCGAAAGTCAAGTCGAGGCCCAGGCGACTCCGTCTGCGCTCCGGCGGCTCCCCGCAGTGAACTGTAGAGCTTCAGCAGACGCTCCTGCGCCTCCAATCTGACCCAAGAAATAAGAAAAACGACCACATCTAAACATGCTATAGCTATCTATAGCTATCTATAGCTATCTATAGCTATCTATAGCTATCTATAGCTATCTATAGCTATCTATAGCTATCTATAGCTACTATGGTGTTTCCATGGGCATCTTGGCACCTCTTCCAAGGCTTCTTCCGAATACATCATAGGCCTGCGCTCACGTCATACAAAAGAAGGGACACAACAACACGTCTATATATGGTATGCATACATACATTACATTGCATTGCATTGCATTGCATTACATTACATTACATTACATTACATTACATTACATTACATACATATTTCACAGGTTAGCTGCAAGGTAGCTTAAAAACATGAAATCTACCTTTACCAATGCAATGTGCTGGCAACAAAGAGGAAAGTTATTCTCACCATGACACCAACTGACAAAATTGGGTAATGCAACGCAATTGGCAGCATCGCCCCCAGGAGACTCTTGCGGTTCAGCAAAGCTTTTAAGAGCGCGCAGGAAACAGACTCCCACGTTTTTTAGCAACAAAATTCTGTAGTCTTCCCACGTTTCCACAATCTTCCACATACGGCTGGTGCCTTGAGGTATTTTTCATGAACTTAAATGCAATATATAAATATAATATCATATAAATGATTATCAATAGAACACCAAAATCATCAGATAACAACATCGTAACAATATGATAATAACATGATACAATTTTATGACCGTTGTCGAGTTGCAAACGCTTTTCCCGTGCACCACGGACCTTTATCTCCAAACTCATGTCATTGACAACTCTCTTATGTGATGTCTTTGTGTGGTCCAAGATGTCCATGCAATCTAGAAATGTCCAAATGCATCCACTTTGCACCAAAAGTCCAAATTGGATTTGGTGTTCTGTGTCCTGAAACACAGTAATTAGCTACGTTGCTTGAGTAACTACCGCAAAGTAGGCGTTCCACTTGTTCCACTTCAAATTGCAGTTACATCAACTGAAAGTAGGCCAAGTAGTTGCTCTATGCACTGCAGTAGCCTTCGATACTGGGAGCTCAAGAGGTAGAACCGCACCACCTGCCGAAACGCCAAGACGTTAAGGACTTGATACACCTCCATACACCATGATACTGATTCGGTAATGATTCAATGATCTTATCATGGTTTACGGCCGTAAATGTCTGGTAAATTCTTGTCGTTCTGGTACTTTGCTGAGTTTGAAAGTGTGCAGGGTGCCGGAACTAGCATGATCTTCTATGCCAATGTGTGGTGAATCTCACAAGAATGCCTTCATAGTGTATCAAAATGCAACATACCCTAATCTAATATGACGACTATATATTATATATATAGATATTGATAGTGATATTGATATATATATATATAATATAATACATACCCAAATATTATCAAATATTTATAGACATAATTACAGTACAAACTTACACCAAATCATAGCAATCCTCCGGGACTTCAGGACCCAGCGACTTGGCTACTGGCGATGCCGCCAGGACACAAGAGAAGCTTGATATCAATGGTTTTTGAAGGATCAGCCAATCATTGTATTAGTATGTATTAATCTAATAGATTCAACATGATGAAACATGATGAAACTATATCCGAAGATTCTGAGTCTAGGTATCAAAAAACGCGTGTGAAACATGAAGCATCATGAAAGATAAAGTCACCTTGGAACACACATCACAGTCTGCGCCTCTCCATCGTACTGCTTGAGCACATCTCTGATGGTGACCTGGGCGACACTCCACATCTTCCACGATCCTTGCTGGAGAGCAATGTGTTACACTGTTACATAGTGTCTTGATCGCTTGATTTGTCTTATGTTCTGTTCGGAGGTTCAAAACACAAGAACTGTCCAATGCGGGCCATTGCCATGACTTTCCGTTTCGCATCCTTCGCTCATGTGGAGCTGACAGCTGAGCAGCATCAATCCGTTACAAAGTGCATGCTCCTAGACTCTCAAAGCTAACTCAGCTATGTAATGAATCACGGTAAAAGATGTAAAAAGTAGGATTAAGTAGCCAAAGTACCACAAGCTGACTCTCGCACGATTTAAACAAATCAAACACGAAACAAACACCAAAAACTGCCAAACACTCTACAGATTCTACAGATTCTCTACAGACTATCTGAAGAATTCTGGAGACTCTACACCTTGCGCTAGCACTGTGACGCTGTGGGCACCCACGAAGTTTCCCAATGATTTTGACATCTTCTCGTTGCCAGTGCTTCGCCTTGGGAAGCCAAGCGAAGAACTTCCATTAAAAGAAACATGTACAATGTATTACATGTATACACAGCTTCAATATGCTTTTTAATATGCTTTAATTACATTTAATTACATCATCTTAATAAATCTCAATCCTATTGTACCGTTTGCAACACGTTTTGCAACTTGCTCACAAACATGTTGTCAAAGTTCCTTCAGAATTTTGAAGCTTGCTCAACTCTGGCAAGGCGTCTCCGCAGGAGCTTCAATTCCAGTCAAGCTCTCGAATTTTACGCTCCCAGGACTGTTCACACTTGCGCATGGATTACCTGTAAAGTAAATGTGCAAGTGTGAACAGTCCCAGCAAAGTCTTGGTGCACCCGGGTGCAGCCGTTCACATGCGCTGTGGCTCCCAACACAGCCGCACAATGCATCCACGTTTTGACATATGGCTGGTCATTGGCTGCTTCGCCTCAAAGCTACATCCGCGATCTGATCCGACACACATCCGACATCCATTCAGCACATTCATCACATTCTCGAAAGCTCAGACAGCTCTGAGATATGGACTTTGTGCGATTTCATTTTCATGATGCGGGAAAACCAGATCCGGCCTTGGAGCCGCAAGTGTCGTAGCGGCAGCGGCTCAAGGCAGCCAAATCTGCCAAGTCCTCTTGGTTTCCCAACCCTCCGCCGTGGATGTCCAGAGTATCGCCAAGGTAGCGCTTTGCCATCGCCTAAAAAAATCCCAAAGCAAGCAAGATTCATAAGATTCTGAGTCTACGAATGTTTTTGAAAGTTTTGCATTCTCTCAGAGACTCTCACCTGTCATCCCTGTCTTTCGCAAAGCTCAGATTTTTTTCAGTTTCCCAGACTTTGGATCGACGCTAATCGACGCCTCAAAGCTGAGAGTCAGGCGCTGCATTCAATGTGCCATCCAGGTCGACCAGGCCTCACACGAACACATTATGTGGACATTGTAACACACGATGTCATGGCCTGTGACCAGCTCAAGAAAAAGTGTCTCAGTTCTAATTCTATGCATTATCAATATATATCAATATTATATATATATATATTTATATATTTTATGATTTCTCCCCCTATAGTGGGAATCGATGTATCCTAATTCTTCCTAATTCGTCATAACTTGGCTATACGGTATTATACTGCTATAGCGGCTATAGCAAAGGCTACCTTTCTGTGTGGCTTGGCTCCCAGGCCCCCATGGTGACTCCCAGGAAGGCTCTGAAGGCTTTGCAGACTTCCACAGCACGAAATCCTCCGGGGCCTCTTTGACGTCAGCCACCTGTGCAGTGGATGATCCAAATGTGAAAATGATGCGGAAATATGATCCAAATATACCCAGGATGCCATCCAGGACAGCTGTGAGAGCAGGACAAGTAGAAACAAATATGCAACAATTCGGATAAGGCATGAGGCAAACCGCCCAGTTGAAGCATATTCGCTCTTGCAACACTTTTGCATGGGGCTTGAATGACTTGAATTTTCATACATCTGTTACATTCACTGACTCTGTACTTTGTGGCCCACCGTATTACTCTTATTTATTTGTCTATCAGCTGAAACAAATCCCACCCCGACTGCCTCGACGCGTGCACCAGCTTCATTACCATCCAAGCTACACCTCCAATCAAGGTCACAGCCAGTGGCAACAGATGACTTAAACCCTTTGGAAAGACAAAGTTGCCTTGTTTGTCACTTGACTTTGAAGACTTGGGATCGTCTTAACAGGTACAGCAAAAATATTTGAACGCACACACCCATTTCAAATGGTAAAAGAAAACACCGGAAAGAGAGGACGAGTTTGCTTCGCAGTTCACATTGCTACAAGTCAATCTGAGGCAATGAAAAAAAAAACTAGAATCCTATCGCAGACTGACCATCTACATTTCACCATAAACACCCCTGACTTGTTTCTATCTATATAATTTGCTCAAAACCTGCAGTGAAAGAACCTTTGCTACAAGAAAGATTCAACCACGCTCCATCAGCGCTGCAATTTATTGAGCCCCTCCTGGATAGCCGCCCGTAGGTCTCAAAGCGTCGCACTCGGAAGTACACATCGCCCTGACAAACGAAGTGTCGTTGTTGGGTCGTTGTTGGGCAATGCCAATACTTCTCAGCCCTCACCTTAATTTGCATGGGATCCAAAACACGTCACGCTAATCCAAATTTCAAAAATGTGAACACATCAGGAAATTGCATCGCGGTGCCTTGCCAGCATATGCGAAGTCCTTCTTCACAAGCGTTTCTCGGAGAAATCGCGCAGGTTGGATACGCAAATCATACTGTCTCCATCTGTCTCCTTTGGAACCGCTATGAACCACTTTGCAAAGGAATTGTACTGCAACTACTGATAACTACTGCAACAATGGCTTCGCTTGGCTTCGCTTGGCTTCGCTTGGCTTCGCTTGGCTTCGCTTGGCTACTTCAACTCAGCTACTTCAACTCAGCTATGACTGGGTGCCCAAGCCAACCATGCTAGTGATCTCTTCGATCGATTCAGAGACTCTCCTGGGGTCAAAACATCGGCCCCACGTTCCCACAAGGTCTGGCAGGTCCATGGTCCATGTGCTCGGTGACTGGCGGGTCTTTTTGGGGCCACTTTGTGTTGCGCATTGCCTCTTAAACTACGAGTTGGAAGCACCGTCGCTTCAAAACGAACCATCCTGTTGTACCAGCCTTTCCGATTTCGACTTCAAGGGTCCCTGGTAGCTGTTCTCTTGCTCCAAGTGACGGTTCAAAGTCTGGCGATGTGCAGCCCAAGCCTGAAAAGTGAGGTGGGAAAGCCAACGACCCACACTTCCCAACTGGGAATTGGCAAAGGACATGCTCACTGATTGAGTGGACTCTGGGGAAAAAAACAGGTCTGATGAGTCTATTGTCTGCTCCTCCCATGTGAAGTTGTTCGTAGGCACTGTATGTCACAGTCGTTCACAGTCGCCTCTTCAGACGTCTGGCGAAAACAGCAACCAAGATCATTTACGTACACTAAGTAGTTGATAGTAGTTGTATATGTTGTATGGGTTCGCAATCAAATGGATTGTCCAATCGAACCAAGCTGGGAGTGGCTCACTTTTTGCATCCCGAGCCATCTCTTCTTCCATCCTGGCTCAAGAGCTCCACAAACCGTACGATGTTTGAGTTTGGAGCTGTTGGGAGCTGTTGGGAGCTGTTAGGATTGCGACGATGTCACAACAATGCTGCCACAACAATGCAAAGTGTGCACAGTGCATTTTCCAAGGTCATTTTCCATGATTGTACATCAATGAATGATTTGGTCATGGTGAACTTTGCCAAGGCAACAAATTTGTTGGAAAACTGGACTGCTCAATGAACACAATGGCACTGTGTGTCATACCACTAGTGCCTCGCCTTCGGGCCAACTCCTCTGCCTCAGGATCTGAGCTTCACAATGAACCCAACAGATTTTGATCTGCACTGAAGCAGGAATCATCTCCCTAGTTGTCCCCCTGTTGAACTTCCTATTTACTAAGATCTATTAAGATCTCTATTTATCTCCCTATCTATATTGTTTTGTTTATTTTTGTTTCCCTATGTTCCTGCCGCACTAGATTCTGATCAAAGTCTGTGTCGCAAAATGAGTCAAGGGATGTCAAGGGGCAGTCTCACCAGTCTCCTGACTTCTCTTGATGATCTTGTCATCCTGAGCGAATCAATGCAGCTCCAAATCGGGCTTTCAGTGTGGCCTGGCTGCTTCTTCGTTGATCTGGATCTTTTTGGTTCATTGGATGGACATCTGATGCACATCCTTTGGCCAGGATTCAATGTCTGTCACATTGCGGACAAAAGTGACATCGTAGCCCAAATGCCTTGGGTCCAAGAGCCGTCTGCAGCTCCCAAACCAACGTGTTACAAATCATATAAATCAACTCTGTTCATGCTTGGAGCAATTCCGAACAAATGAAATACACAAAATACCCTGCCTCAGAAACCGCGCCACAATATCAAAGAACACCATGACGCGCGCGTGGCCTCGCATCATTCCCATTGCTGCTTGTGGCTTGTCATTTGCAGGTGCATCTATAGCTGTGTTGCAGTGCGTGTCAAGTCAACTTCACACAAATGAAGGAGGCTCATTCTTTGACCTTTGCTGGCAATGTTTCATCTCTGTGTTGAATTCAAGTATGGACTACATGTCAAACCACTGTAACACCAGTTTCAAACCTCACCGCAGTCCTGAAACGGCCTACCAGGGTCCACCATTTCGTGCCATATCTCTGTGTGAAGTCTTCATGGCCTAGATGGCAAAGATCGTAGACAGTGACGCCACCTTGGTTTTTGATCGAAACAGCTGGGGATCTCGGGGATCTCGGGGATCTCTCCAATGATCGCCTTCGATAACTCAGCCGTGGACAAACATACATCTTCACCTTTCCAGGCTCTAAGGTCTTAAACCTAAAAATTCAGCAATTTCTTCAAGAAATCCAAGGAATCCAAGCAAAGACACTTGAGATTTGTGTCAATGTGTCTAATGTGTTTAGTTCTAATCAAGACAACTATTGAAAGACTGCATGTTTTGCAAGAATTTGCAAGGAAATCTTTTTATTCATAGTTTATGCATATTGATAGTTGATTCATTCATTTTGATAACTAGGTCTTCTTCTTGATCCAGCTCAATGCCAGCATATGCCAGGCTTTCACTCAGCCGGCCCTCTGTGCTCCCAACGCTTCCTTGCTTCGACTGAGCCTTCCCAAATTGCCATTCGATATTCGAAGCATTGTAAGTGGATTTCTTTGGTCTCATGGTTTGTGATTCACGTGACGTGACTGATTCATGTTAGCATCTATATACTGTAATATTACTGTATAATTCCGTATGTGTGTTTTTCCAAGTTCGTGAAAAGTGCTGAAGTTGATCGCGTTTCAGTTGCGAAGTTCTGCAGGTCAGGCTGCTGTAAGGCTGTAGCTGTTTCGTATGTTTCGTTGATCTCCAAGGAGCCGACGTGTTGTAGATCTGCAGTTCCGGCGTTTCCTCGGTCTCCGTGTCTTCACCGGCCTAGACGCCAAAACGATGGAACATACAAGGTGGGGCCCCCTAGATAGCTAACTTGGTTTATAACTTCAATAACTATGGTTTATGGTACTTATAACTATAGTTACTGGGGCTTATAAACCAACTTATATCTTGGGGGCCTCACATTGTATGAAACATGATGGAAAGGGCCAGGAACATCGAGGAACTACGAAGTAAACTGAAGCGCGAACTGAAACATGATCAACAAAAAGCGACAAAAAGCATCAAAATGTTCAAAGGAACACTCACTGGAACACTTATGTTGAGCGAGAGACACAGTCGGACACAGATCACAAGAGATCATTGATCAACCCGATGGAGGCCGCAACTCCGTTTTCACCCAACATCTCCCGACCTTTCAGACCCCTCCAAAACCAGCATGCCATGACTATGTCATGACATTCCGGACCTTCATGGCGCCAGATTCGCCAGATTCGGCAGCTTTGGCAGCTTTCAGCCGTGCAACCTTTTTGTTCATCAACTTGAACCTTGGCAATGCTTAAGAATGCTGCAGGAAAAGTTGTACTTTTTTGGGGCAAAAGCAATGCCTGCTCAGAAAGAACATGTTTTTTGGGGATTCTTTGTGAATTTGAGAGGAGAGTGATGGAAAGTGATTGCGAGGCTCTGTTCGAAAGGTTGTTTGGAATCACATCACCTTTGCGCGGCTATGAATTGGGCTCCGTAGCATGTTGAAGAATCCGTTGTTGCGCCCGGGTGTTAGGGAAGCTGAAATTCCAGAGGCCTGTCCAAGAGATCCAAGAGGACCAGCATTTTGCTGTGAATCCTACGTCAAGTTGGAGATTCTCTCCTAAAGTGATCGCGGTCATTGTGCCCGTCTCTGTGGATTGTCCAGCCGAAAATGAATCAACAAAATGCCGAGTACTTGCTATGCTGCTACAACTTGCTGCCACAATAATAGTCATATTATGTCATATTCATACATATTCATACGATACTATTTCATACTATTCTCAAGGCTCACCCTTCGCCTTGATGAATTCTGGCTGAACACCAGCAATCTCTTCTGGAGTGCAGCCGCTCAAACACAGTACCAGGAGGGCAACCAAACCTTGGCCGAACGTTTTTGACATCTCGTTCTTGCAAGATTCGCAACTCTTTGAAGCGGGGTTTCTCGCTGACAGAGTCTTTTGGGAGTCTTGCTATGTCTTGCTGGCTCTAAGGCTATCTAAGGCTCCTGCCTTTGGAGATCAAAGCATCGGAATCTCCTTGAAACGTTACAGTGCCGTCCTCTTCCAAAGAAGCATGCACCTCAGAACATGCCATTCCAACCCGTTCCAACCCGTTCCATGGTGCCTCCTCCAGTAATCCATGCTGACAATGCTACAATGCCAACTCTTGACATCTCATAACCTATTTATATAACTTGAACCAATTGTTTCATGATATGTACAGAATCAACTCCATGAATATTGCATACTGAGGTTGCTGGCATGAACGACGCTCAAGCATCCTGGTACCTTGTTCTCTGGGACTTTCAGATCGTCGGCCATGGGTTTCAGCCTGTCAAAGTCGGTATGTGCACGGGCTGCACGGGCTGCACGGGTTCATGGGTGCAACAAACTACAAGACTTGCCATTGCTGAGGTTTGAGCTTTCCAGCCAATGCCATGAGCTGCTGGTATCCTCGCAATTTGAGTGTTCTCTAGGGATCATTTTAATTCACTTCGCAAGTTCTCCATGGCAAGTTTCGTGATGGGTTTTGATTAAAATCCGGAAGCTGAACAAAGGACCTCAGTGTCTTTCAAACACTGCAAGGAGAAGATTTTGCAAAATTGTATCTTAAGTTGCACTCCAGTCCAAAGCTTTCCAACACCGGGAAAAACACGGGGAAATACTATCAAAGTAGCTACAATTGACTCGACTGGTGTTGTAGACTTGACTCGCATTTGCAATATATACTGCAAATCTGTGGCCAGCCTAAAGCAGTAAAGTTCAATACAGCAATTATCGATCTAGATTCTAGGTCTAGTCAGTCTAGGTAAAAACATGTTAAAACGACATGTTGCCGTTGCCGAGATTCGCATGCGGTCATTTGGTAAAGCTGACAGAGCACCGGCCATCCCTGCGAGCTTTGGTGGTAAGCCTCGATACCAGGTGACTTCGGTGACTTCGGTGACTTCAGCCGCGAACAGCGGGGACTTCGGGGACTTCCACTGAGCTGCCACACCATAGTCGCCAGGAGACATAGGAGACATAGCACGAGCGATGCGCGCGCGAAGCTCTCGGGTCCGGCATGATCGTCTGGAGGCCTCCGCAACACCGAAGGGAAGTCAGAAACCGAAAAAACTTCGGATTTACACAAAACTATAACTATGATTAACTATGTGTATTCAGTAG
This sequence comes from Cladocopium goreaui, assembly GCA_947184155.2. Taxonomy (NCBI): domain Eukaryota; class Dinophyceae; order Suessiales; family Symbiodiniaceae; genus Cladocopium; species Cladocopium goreaui. Next base: position 89,286 of record CAMXCT020002594.1, read on the forward strand.
GTGCATAAATGCGAACACTATACTGCACTGCAGGTATGATCAAGCATCTAAAAAAAAATCTCTTCGCAGGTCTATAATAGACATGTCTATTTATCTACGGGTCCATACGGGTCCGGAATTGTTTTCGGAGGTCCGTTTTCCTTGCAATTTGCAGCATTTTGGAGCTGGAAGCTGCCATTTCAACGGTATTGCAACATTTTGAAGTTCGAACATCTCAATTTCCGGATTGGTTTAGTTCTTTAATGATCGGTTTTGTTCTTTAGGGTTGGTTTGGGGCTTCTTTAGGGTCGGTTTGGGGCTTATTTAGGGTTGGTTTAGGGTTTCTTTAGGCGTGGTTTAAGATTTATGTAGGATCCATTTAAGGTTGGTTTAGGTTTTAGTTCAAGTACGTAGGTTCAAGGTTTATTTAGGTTTGGTTTAAGATCTATTCGGGGTGGGTTTAGGATCTATTTAGGGCTGGTTTAGGGTTTATCTAGCGTAAGTTTCAAAGGTTTGTTTAGGGGTTACTTCCGGTTGCTCTTTTTTGGGGGCTGTTAGTTTGGGTTTATTTACGGTTGGTTTAGGGTTTGTTTGGGGTAAGTTTCAGATCTTAGGGTTTTTTTTTGGGTTTACTTGGGTTGATTTAGTTTTTTTGGGGGGGTTGGTTTTTGTATATTTCATACCTAGGTTACCTAGCGTGTATCTGCTCTAAGTCTATCTGTTATTATCTGTTGATCTTTCATTATCTTTCCTATCACCTGCCAGCTTCAGAGCACGGATACACAATATCACACAACTGCAATGGTCTGAATGTCAGCTTTGTTGAATTCCATCCTGTCAAGTCTTTTAATGTCAAGCAAACATGAACACTGGGCAGGGCCAAAAGAAAAGGATCAAAGGGCCCGGGAAGTTGACCATTTTAGGCTCTCCACACACTGACAGTAGCACCAGTAGCAGTCACCACTGAGTCACTAGAATCGCCTGAAAGCCTCCGGTGACTCCAAGGGCCATTGCTCCTGCCAAACTGAGACAGGTTTGGATACTCAACACTGAAAACGTTCATAGACGTTCTATCCCAAAACTTCCCTACAGCCGAAGAGGCAAACACTTTCGTTCGACAGTTCGTTCTTTCGGCTCTCGAGCTTCTAACGGCACTTGGATCAGACTCAAAACATGATCGGCAGCCTGCAACCGCCATCGCATCGGCTGAAAACTTGCTCGAGGCAGATTGCCTTTACACAATGAGGAGCAAAGCATGAACAGTTCCGAAATCTGGAGATAGTGATACATGACAATGAATAGAAATGAGAGGTAGGCTTTGCTAAGCAGGGGGATGTCATCGTGCCCTTTTGAGCAAGGCCCGATGCGGGCTGAAATTCTTCAGCTTGGGGCGCTAGACGCTTTCGAGTACTATGAAATATCTGGAGGAAAAAAAAGAATCATCACGTCACAGAATTGTCTGATTTCCTCTATATCTACTGTACAAGTTGCAACTCTGTGCCTTGCGGAAAATCGGGGCATGCGGCTTGGTGCAGCACTATGTGACGCAATGCGATGTACGGGGCTTGGCCTCACGCATGTCAAGACTGCGAAGCTTGGGTCCTTTCAACACCAAAGCAACGTCCTGCAGCAGTTACTGGCACTTGCACAGCAGTTCTTCAACTGGACTCTCTGCAAAGACCCTACTTGCTTTCAATCCCAGTCAGTATCAAAGCCATCCGCTAAAAAAAGAACTTCAAGAAGTCACAGCACTCTCTTCAAGTTCTTACCTTATTAATTACTTTTCTTTTGTAGTAATTAATGGTCAAAGTTTCCAAACAGGAATTTACGTCGTGCCCCTTTCGTGTCGACAGCGCCTCAGGAAAGCCTCTGGAGGCATCTCTCCTGCCAGGGAGCTACCCATGAGCTCTCCTGTTGCGCAGCTGTTACCCGATTGGCTCAACAGGACCTCTCCGAGTGGACTTGGTCCAAAGCTGCCACAAGTTCACATCTGTGGTAAAGGGATGTAAAGAGTGTCTCCGTGTTTCCTCTGGGTTTGATCTCCGTGAGGTACATGAGTTAACAATAGTTATATAGCAATAGTTAGCAAATGTCTATTGGAGACTAGCGACTCATGGAGCCAAGGAAGAAACAAATGAGGAGTGCAGTGAAAGCAGCGATTCAACGCTGGATTTTTTCATTTGCTGTCGATGGATCGTAGTCTTTCGGGCGGGGACCTTTGCACCCGCTGAAAGGCACAAATGGCTTTTCGGAGATGTCTTTCAACTGATGCAATTCGGGAAAACGTCAAGATCATTCAAGATACAAGTAGGGTGCACGATGACAACGAGCTGTGTGACAGTATGTTGTGCGAACAGTGCGAAGCCTTCTTTCTGTCTATACTCATTTAGAGCGGGAAGCCTGAAGCCTGACATGAAATCACTTTAGGTAGCCTCTAGAAGGCGCATGTCCTAGATTCATAGGATCAATAGAGATAGTCGAGAAACTGCTCTCATCTACCAAGAACAACAACTGAAAGCAAAAGGTGTTTTAGCCGCTACGAGAAAAGCGTTGCTGAAGATCTGGAATCAAGAACTGGAGTGTCTGGAATGTTCCCAACCCTTACCAGACCCTTTAAAAACCCTTTGAGCCATTCCAAGCCTCTCTCCACGGCCCTAACTTCACCATGGACCAGGTTGCCAAGTTCAACCGTTGAACTCACAATCTGCAATCGCTTGAAATGGTCGGCTTGGCCAAGTCAGCTTGCCGTTTCCATTTCTTTTTTTCATAGCAAACAGCAAAAACACCTTTGCACATTTGTCATCATTAAAGATCATTGCGCCCCCAGTAAAGTATGCCGGTGACTCTCATTTCACTTGCAACTCAGCAGAGTGAGAAATAGTGTTCGCCGCAACTCAGCCTCAACCTGTTGTGCAAGGCACGCGTGGGTCGTGGGACTTACAGTGAGGAGCAAAGTGAAGCGACTGACTGGACTTTTCGCTGGAACTCAGTTGAACCATGTTGAAACGCACCATGTTTTCCAGCTGTTTCCAGCCTCCCCATCTCATTTTTTGTTGGCCTCATGAGGTCAGGATCCGCTGATTCCAGGAAAAAAGCTGCATAAAAGTCTCGGACTGTGGAGGACCAATTTGAAAGGCTGGTTCAAAAAAAACACTGGAAACTTGGCGAAATATCGCAAAATGATGCCACAAACTTCATGTCACGTGTCGTTCCAACCAGAACAAGTTCGGTGTCCATTTCACATGGGCTGCAAGCCTGTCTAGCCGCCTAGACCCATCTGGCCCCAGCCGCCTTTGACATCTCCGCACCAACAAAACCGAAGATGTCTTCCTTCTCGCTGTCCTTCAACGCTGACTTTGATGACATGCCAACATATGTCAACTCTCTGCTTATCCCAATGTTGCAAGCCAAGCCAACCAAGCTTGAAAATAAGGCATGATCCACATGACTGCAATTTCTGCAGATTCGGCTCCAGCTCATGTGGTGTCCTTTCCCGTACTTTCCAAAGTTCACATAAACTTGCCAAAATGTCTCAAGCCAAGAGTTGAATGGTCTGGAGTCTGGACTTAGTGATTCCCCGTCTGGACTTCGACTTCTCAAAGTGTCGGCGTTTTTAGCAGGATCTGGCTCCTTTGGCAGCACTGCGCCAGCCCCCAAAGTACCTGCAGAGGCAGATCATTAAATTTATTTGATCTTGAGATTCTTGAGTAAGCTGAATCTATAAAATCTATAAAGTAATTTACAGCAAAATGAGAGGTATTGAGGGGTGAATTATTTCGTGAATTATGTTAATTACTTCCCCTATCTTCCGAAGACGACCAAAAAAAGGCGACGAGATGCCACGCCTGTCTTCGCTCCGGCCGCTGTGACAGCTGGCGTTGGAGCTGGCGCAGGCCCAGATGCTGCAGATGCTGCAGATGCTGCAGAGGGCGCAGGCGGTGCATCCAGAGAGATGCCCAAAAGGCCTGCGAAAATTAACGGTGGATAGATGTGGATAGCCAAATTGAATCAAATTGAATCAAATTGAATCAAATTCATTGATTTCGGTGGATTTCGGTGGATTTTGTGCCAAGATGTGCCAAGAATCCATCGTGCCTTGGGAGGCCGAGCTAGTTCCGGAGGCCAATGGATCCAGCGTGTCCTGGGTGAATGACATGTTGGACTCTTGGACATTCTGAAAACAGCTGAGGATCGCACCACGGGAGTTGGCGATGCCGCCGGTGCACTGCAACAGTGGGGACAAATGGGACAAGCAAACGCTTGTAATGTGCAGGATATGTATTGATTCATATTGATTGTGTGTGAGCACAACCTGTATTTGGAAACTGTGGAAACTATGCTGCCCATTGACCCCAACCTATCCAACATACTGGCGACCTTCCAAAGAAGTACCGTTTCCCTTCAGAGTTCCAGCAAAGTTAGTTCCAGCAGTCTCAGCAAATGTTCAACTGTTGATATCTGGTGTTGTTTCGTGCGATTTGATTCCGCATGCACAGCAGAAAACATGTGCCTGTTTGCATCATGTTGCATTTGGCTTTTGTGTGCTTCCTTCCGTGTCTAGAAGTGGCACAGCAGTAGAATATCAGTCGGAATAGCACTTTTTGACAAACGATATATAAAGAATGGAGCAATGTGGCAATGTCTATAAACCTGAATTTTCATGAATTTTCCCCAGTTTCAAGGGCAAGTTCA
>CAMXCT020002595.1:0-60000 GCA_947184155.2 Cladocopium goreaui
CCAGAAGTGAGCCATCGATCTTGGGAAAATATCATCCGAGAAATATAATATATATATATATACATACATACAATGACATGTTATGAATGCAAGGCTATAGTCTATATATAGTGACTTTTTTTAACTATCAGGATTTCCAACTGGAGCCCTAACATAGCCACTCAGCCTAACACGGCCATGCTCCCAAGACAGACCCTAAACCACTGGGAAACTTCGGGGACACCGGCAGCTTAAAATCCAAAGCATGTGTGTCATGGCCAAAACATGGTGTATAATATATAAATAATATATATAATATATAATATAATATAATATATATATATAACATATATATTATGTAATATATAATGTATAATATATAATATATAATATATTTAATATATAATATATATAATATATATAATATAATATATATATATATAATATAGTGGCAGGGACCTTTGGGGTCTATTTCGTTCCTCCTCGCACAAACGTAATCAAACGTCATTCTATATGCATATATACTATATACACAAGTAAATATGTCTACATGTGTGCACAAGTTCAACAGAAAGTCGCAATTTTTTCCCTTGCCCCTCAACCTGCGCAGCGTCCGTTTTCTGCTCCAAGAGATGCTGTCACCAGCACGCGCGAACGCACGCCAATTTGAACTCTGGGCAGAAGAGTCCTCCAGTGTCAATTGTGTTGCTTTCCATCCCTGCAAGCTACAAAGTTTTGGAATGCGCATGCAAGTTTGGGACTCTTGTGCGCTCATGCATGGGAATGTTTTGGTTGTCAGGAGTTTGTAGTTGTTCAACTGGCTGCAATATTAGTAATAAGCATAGTTTTATAGAAAAAACCTTAAAGGAACCTCATGGGCATGTAACACAAGCAACAAAGCAATGCAAACATGTTCCACCACTTCCACCTGTAGTGATGAAGAGGGAGGGTGATGGCGGCCAACCCCCTTCATTTTGTCATACTCATCACTTCATTGTTTTTGGCCCCGCTGTCGTCCCCTCTCAGGATCCTTTGAATGAAGAAGAGTTGCAAAAGCAGACCTTGGACCTCTTGGTGAACTTTGCATACAGGCTGCAGATGGATGGCCTGATGCCTGACCTGCCAGAACAGCCACCAGGTGAGCCCAGTAGTGGATCTGGTTTTCTGCGAGAAGTGGAAGGTTCTAAAGCCAAACACCCAGGTGCACCACTACTTGAAGCTTCTATGGCAATGGCACCTGGCCCAAGTCCAGGTATCTGCGCGTCTTCACCAGCCAGTGCAACTACGGTTTTGCCAGTTCAACCTGATGTTGGTTTGTTGGCACCTGCCACTCCTGAAGTACCCCCTCTGAGGCTTCAGCAGCATGCATCCCCAAAGAACTACCTGGTCCAGTTCCAGAAGCAATGGGGGAGGTTGACCTGTACTCCTGACCAGGTGAAGAAGCTTCTTTATTGCACCAAACAAAAAGGCTCTCAAGCTTCGACTGGGCCGTCCTCTACTCAAGATGTATCTGATAGGAAATTCATACATTTTCTCAAGCATCATATGTTTCTATGGTTTTGCTTTCTGTGTGGGATTCAAGTTTCTTGATCTATGCATTTAGTATTGTTCATTCTCAGGTACCAGAGTTCGTGCCTCCTCGAGGAACTTCTAGTGGAGGTTGGTTCAGGAAAGTTTCTGGGCTAGTAGTTGCTTGGAAGCTTGGAGAAGCGCACAGGATGAGATGCCTACTATAACGATGGGAAGAGGTTTCACGGGTGAAGGCGTATGTGGCAGCTTTGGTGGGCTACGTCAAAAAGTGCGGATGGCAAAAGAACTTGGAGGGTGAGTATGGCTTGAACACTTGTACTCGCCTAAGATCTTACTGACTCCAGCAAAGCCTGGGTGGTTAAAAAAAAACCTTATATCAAACTATCAAACAGTAAGAATTTCAATTCTGTTTCTAAATTGAAAATAAAGCAGTCGCAATTTTCAATTCGGAAATCGAAATTGAAAATCCAACAGTCACCATTTCAATTCAGAAATTTAAATTGAAAATCAAACAGTCGCCATTTAAATTCAGAAATCTAATAGAAAATCAAACATTCACCATTTCAATCAGAAATCTACCTTGAAAATCAAACGATCACCATTTCAATTCAGAATTCCAAATTGAAAATCAAACAATCTCCATGTCAATTCAGAAATCTAAATTGGAAAACAAACAGTTGGCATTTCAATTCAGAACCTTAACTTGAACCTACAATAGTATATTTTTTACTTTTCAGATTTTGATATTAATTTGGTTTACTATTTGGCACAACTATCAAAAAAATAATGTAGTTTTTACATAAGCAGCCTTTAGGGCTTTCATTTTTTTAGCCAAAAAGCACATTGATGCTTTCATTTTTTGAAGCTGTCACAAGTATAGCACATTGATGCTTCAGGTTTTGGTGTTCCATTAGTGCATCAGACATGTGTCCTTTGCATTTTTCTTGTCAAGGTGTAAGCTGTCAGGATGTCCAGTAATAGGGGTCAGGCACGGGGTTCAGCCACTGATCCAATGGTATCTCGACAGTTTCAAACCTGGACCTCATCCAATGGATGGAAGAGCCTCTGGTATGTCGAGATTCATCAATCAGGTTTTGATTCTTGGTTACCAGGTTGAAATTCATCATGTTTTTAAAGCATACGGGAACTCAGGTAGTATGAGGATAGACGTAAACAAATTGCTCGCTTGCTCAGGCAGGATGCTCTTGAGCACTTCAAGCAGAATGAAGGCCCACATCTTTTGCCTGCCAGCCTGAAGAACTTGATCAAAATCAGTTACATGTTGGCTGGGGTCCCTGTTCCTTCTGGCGATGCTATCTGCGCCTGATAGCTGCAGCTGTATGCCCATAGTGCATGGAAAGCCTGGATGAAAACATACTTGGGTGGAATCAAAATACTGTGGGGGGAGAAAAAATATTTTAAAAAAACACCATGTGGTGTACTTGTTTTTTTCTGGCCCAGTGGCCTTTCCTGCTATTTTGAAACTATTGTGGTTTATGCCCAAGGGGCTTTCATGTAAAGGTCCAGGGTTGGGTATGAGAGCCCACTGAAGTTTATATGCTTCTAACCTTAAAGGGTCCCAGAACCCATTCCCACCGACTCTTGCTACAGGTTTTGCTGATAGGGCTTTCATTTTATTTTGTAAACTAAATTGTTTCTGCCCAAAGGGGCTTTCATGTAAAGGCTTAAACTCCTTTATCCCATGCCCAAAGGAGCTGTCATAATTCTAACTTTGAAGGTTAGCAGAATCAATTCTCTTCTGCTTCTGCTGCAGTGGGCCCATAGGAATTGTGGGCTCACCTTAGCCTAGATCCTTTGATCACCATGGCTACTTGGGACGTTGAGGACTTAGTCAAGGAGATTAGTGATATGGAAGCGATTTACCAAAGGAACGCTGGTTCACAGCTGGTGCCACGAATGCAGGAAGCTTTGCAGTCCAAAGTGAACGGTGTCCAAATGCTCGCTGCTTCTAACTTCTTGAAGCGTCCTGATGCTGTTCAAAATGGCATCTTGACTGCTGACACGAAGGCAGAGTTGCAAGCATTTCTCGAATCAAGGGCAGCCTCTTCAATCCAAGGGGCCACCAGGTTGCAGGCTACACCTCAAAGCATGACCACGCCTTGGAACTACCTGTCCCAAAGCGAATGGCAGCAGATGCAGAATGGCATCAACACAGTTGATGCTACCCACATGCTGATCAAAAGAATCAAAGTGTGTGGGTTGAAAAGCCTCAAAGAAGACACCAAGAAGTACTTGACATCCTTTTTGGTCAGCCTTCAGGTGAAATCACCAATGTCTTGCCTCCAGTTTTTGACATGTACAAATTTTGTGCTGGATACGTTCGAGGCTGTGGTGGCTCAACCTCTGCATGCTGGTTTGGCAAGGTACCCACCTAGCCCCCACGACATTGGGGAGGCACTGGGTTTGTAGAATCTTTGGTGATGGCTGCTTTCAAGCTGATAATTTTGAAGTCAAAATTTAGCCATGACATAATCCCTGAACACACACACACATGGACACGTATACATATTTCCATTTGAACATAAACACTTGCAGGCTTTCTGCTTGCTCGCTACCAGTCATATGATAAACCTTGGAAGCATTGCCAAGAAAGTCACGGTGAGCGGAACTGCCAAGGAACTCAGGGCTGTGGCCACTCCACAGGCAACCTCTCAGCAGTTGCCAGCAGAGCCTTCGACAGGGAAAGATCCTACAAACAGTATGGTGACCACCCATCTCTTTGACATGATGGAGAAACAGGCCAGAGCTTTGGATGCCTTGAGCCAGAAAATCTTGAACAATGATAGCTTGGAGAAGCCTCCTTCCAGCAACTCCTTGCTCTCAGATGGGGCCGGCCCAAGGGACTCCTGACTCCCAAAGCTTTGCCGGCAGTTCCAGCTGTTTTGCCTCTACCTGCACCTTCTGACTGTGCTGCACCTGCTGGAGGAAATGATGGCACCCAGGCAAAAGCCTTGAGGACTATGAAGCTGAGGCCAAACACATGCTCACCAAGAGGAAGGGCAATGATTTGGATACTGCCATGAAGAGGCCAGCTTCTAAGAAAACCCTAGCCAAAGCAGAGCCCAAGCAAAAGGCCATTGTGAAGAAGAATGCTGAGGAAGCAAATCATGTCACACCAGCTTTCCTCAAAGGAATCTATGGATGTGTCAGATGCCGTGGCAGTGTGAGTGGCTGTGACAAGTGCCAGTCTCCCTACTTTGGGGGGACTCAGTCTCAGTTCAAGACAGGAATACAACAAGTGGTAACAAGAAAGGCAGCAGGGGAACAAAAGGAAGTGTAAATATTTCCTTGGTCAGACAAAAGATCGTGGGCTGCCTTGTGGTAAATAACCATGCAAACACAGCAATGGTAAATCATACAGGCAGTGGGGGAAAACAGAAACGCTTAGGCTTTCTCTTGACATACTTATCTAGACATATTTTCCAGCATGAAAGTAAGTGACCACTAACTTGCAGTGCTGCCCTTGGTTCTGCTTGTTGTTTTTCAGTTTTGGCTTCAAGAGCTATCATTTGAAATCCGTTTGCCTGCAAGGGCTTTTTTGTTTGAATATGTTTGAATCAGTAGCACAGCATTGTGGGCACAGCTTTCTGCAAGGCTACTGCATGAAGCAAGGCCTGGCCCAAGGCAATGTGTGCCAAATCTGCAAATGACATATTTGGAGGCCATGTTAGCAGCAGGTTCCGCAGCAGGCCATGGAACACTAGTTTTTGCCTTTCACACAGTCATACTCCAACATTGTCCAAGATTACTTTTATCACCTTTCTGCAAAGAAATGCTTCCAGCCAGCCATGCCAGACTTTCCAAAATTGCAAAGTTTTAAACAGAGAATCCCATTTTGCAGCCAGTCAGCCCTGGAAGCAATATTGACTTTGGCAGCCCAGGAAGGCATTCCTGCTAGTCACAAAAGGAAACAAATCAGAGAGTTTGTTGAGCAGGTCATTGCTGGCCTTCAGCTATGATTTTGGGAGAGGACCCTGTGGAATTGGCATTTGCCAACATCTTTAACTATTTGGCTGGTGCTTATGCAGCTGGTGGCTGCTTTGCGGATTATTTTGACAAGGTACATGACAACAACCCTGGTTCCTTCAACAACCCTTGGTCTTGCATTCTTTATGTAGATGAACTGCACCCTGGCAACCAATTGGCAGGGAATTCTAGGAATACATGGGCAATTTACTGTTCATCTGCCCAGTTTGGGGCCACGCTGTCAAATTCTGAAAGTTGGTTGACATTGCTCGGGAAGAGGAGTGAGCAAGTCTCACAGCTGGCAGCCAGCATTGGCCAATGTTTCAGGTTGATCCTGGAGCACATGTTTGACAACAAATATGCTCATCCTCATTCTGAGGTACTTTTACAGGGAGGTCTTAAAAGACTGAAACTCTCTGTTGGATGTTGCAACAGACCAAGAAATCCTGTCCTCGTGGGCAAGGATGCAAGAGTGCAACAAAACCGAGTTAAGAAGGTGGAGCCAGGCTTCTGGGGTTGATTATTCCCAGCATTCACTCTTGCTGAGTGACAAGCTGAAGTCCCAGAACCTTCTGAGACCAATCACCCAATACATGCATGATTATATGCATGGGCTCTGCCCAAATGGTGTGCTGAACTAGGTATTTGTTTTTGTGGATCCAACCGCTTGCTTCCAGTGGCGTGGCTGAGATTTGGAAGGCACATGGCTTTGTGCAACTTTGGGCCCAGCCTGCCATTCACAAATGCAATTTGAAAAGGCTATTTCTGCCCAAAGCAGTGGAAGGCCACAAAAAAGCTGGGAAGTTCAGATGCATCCTCAGAGATTCTGGGTCTGTACCAGGTGCTGGCACACTATGTCCAAATTTGTTGCTTGCCTAATGGCATTTGTCTTCTGGGGTCAACTTGCTCTTTGGCTTGGTGCAAAGTTTTGGACTATCGCCTAGCCATCCCTGCTTTGGAAAAGCCTGGCTACAAGCAATTGCTTTCATTTGTTGAAGCAGCATTGGAGGCAACTGTTGCAGCTGACTGGTCGGAAGAATTCGAGCCAAAGATGCACTGGTCACTTCATATTATAGTCAAAGTCTCCAGAGGCATGGCCAATTACCTGCATGCTGGACCATGGAAAGGAAGCACAAAGGCACTAGAAAACATGGGAATGTCTTGTGCAACACTACCTATTGGGAAACTTCTCTGAGGAAGTCTGTCATCGCAGGGCACATCTATACATTGGGTGAAGAGTCAAGACTGTTTAGAGAAGGCACCTGCCTACAAAATGCAAAAAGGGGGCCCCACAAAGAAGATGACGGCATTCCTATGCAATGCTGGCGTGGTTCCTGTGGGAATGCCTTGCATGCAGAGCTCTCGTTGTAAACTTTTTTCTGGGGCAACAATTACTTCTGGTGATGTTGTCTGTTTGCACAATGTGGATGGAGGCTCACCAGCTGTCAATGCAGCTCAAGAGCATTGCTTTTTTCAAAGTCCCATGTGGTGATGTGGCCCTTGTCGAAAAATATTTGTTCCAGGAAATTTCAAACAAACATCCGGGCGTTGCTTCTTTACAAGAAATCTCGTGTGCTGTCACTTACAATGCTGCCAAAGGCAGGGTGACATGCCTCACCCCTGCATTCTTGCAACTTTGAAGGGACATGCAATTTCCATCCACAGCAAATGTCTTTGGAAAACAAGCTTCGGTGGTATGCCCAACAGCCGCAACGTTTTATGTTTACTAATCTTTCTGAAGCCTGCTGCCAAGCCAAGCGCTGGAAACACTTCAGCTCGGTTTCCGTGAGTTAAATGGCCACAAATCCTGTTGAACTTGACCTGGCTCTGCACCAAAGCCTCCCAGACCTTCTCCGGAACCCTGTTGAACCTGACCTGGCTCTGCACCAAAGCCTCCCGGAACCTTCTCCGGAACCTTCACCAGAACCCTGTTGAACCTAACCTGGCTCTGCTCCAAAGCCTCCCGGAACCTTCTCCGGAACCCCGGAGCCCTGTTGAGCCTGACCTGGCTCTGCACCAAAGCCTCCCGGAACTTTATCCGGAACCCTGTTGAACCTACCAAAAGGCTCTGGAGGATTAAAAGGATTAAAAGGATTAAATCATTTAATCCTTTTAAACCGTTTAATCCTTTTGATCCTTTTAATCCTCCAGACCTCCCAGAATCCCAAGAAAAGCCCAGCAATTTAATTCTTTAAATCCTTTTAATCCTTTTGGACCGGGAATTCCGGACCCCCTGGAGGATTAAAAGGATTAAAAGGATTAAAAGGATTAAAAGGATTAAAAGGATTAAATCATTTAATCCTTTTAATCCGTTTAATCCTCCAAAAGGATCTGGAGGATTAAAAGGATTAAAAGGATTAAATCCTTTAATCCTTTTAATCCGTTTAATCCTCCAAAAGGCTCTGGGGGATTAAAGGGATTAACTGGATTTAAATATATTTCTCAAGGGCTTGGGCCGGGAATTCCGGACCCCCTGGAGGATTAAAAGGATTAAAAGGATTAAAAGGATTAAACGGATTAAACCATTTAATCCTTCTAATCCTTTTAATCCCCTAAAGGGCTCTGGAGGATTAAAAGGATTAAAAGGATTAAATCATTTAATCCTTTTAATCCTTTTAGTCCCCCAAAGGACTCTGGAGGATTAAAAGGATTAAAAGGATTAAACCATTTAATCCTTTTAACCCTTTTAATCCTCCAAAAGGCTCTGGAGGATTAAAAGGATTAAATGGACTAAATCATTTAATCCTTTTAATCCTTTTAAACCCCCAAAAGGCTCTGGAGGATTAACAGGATTAAAAGGATTAAATGATTTAATCCTTTTAATCCTTTTAATCCTTTTAATCCTTTTAATCCCTTTAATCCTCCAGACCTCCCAGAATCCCAAGAAAAGCCCAGCAATTTAATTCTTTAAATCCTTTTAATCCTTTTAATCCTCCAAAAGGCTCTGGAGGATTAAAAGGATTAAATGGATTTAAATATATTTCTCAAGGGCTTGGGCCGGGAATTCCGGACCCCCTGGAGGATTAAAAGGATTAAAAGGATTAAAAGGATTAAAAGGATTAAATCATTTAATCCTTTTAATCCTTTTAATCCCCCAAAGGACTCTGGAGGATTAAAAGGATTAAAAGGATTAAATCATTTAATCCTTTTAATCTTTTTCCTCCAAAAGGCTCTGGAGGATTAAAAGGATTAAAAGGATTAAATCATTTAATCCTTTTAATCCTTTTAATCCCCCAAAAGGCTCTGGAGGATTAAAAGGGTTAAAAGGATTAAATGATTTAATCCTTTTAATCGTTTTAATCCTTTTAATCCTTTTAATCCTCCAGACCTCCCAGAATCCCAAGAAAAGCCCAGCAATTTAATTCTTTAAATCCTTTTAATCCTTTTAATCCTCCAAAAGGCTCTGGAGGATTAAAAGGATTAAATGGATTTAAATATATTTCTCAAGGGCTTGGGCCGGGAATTCCGGACCCCCTGGAGGATTAAAAGGATTAAAAGGATTAAAAGGATTAAATCATTTAATCCGTTTAATCCTTTTAATCCCCAAAGGGCTCTGGAGGATTAAAAGGATTAAATGGATTTAAATATATTTCTCAAGGGCTTGGACCGGGAATTCCGGACCCCCTGCCGGGATTAAAAGGATTAAAGGGAGGATTAAATCCCAATCCCCTGGAGGATTAAAAGGATTAAAAGGATTAAATCATTTAATCCTTTTAATCCTCCACCAAAAGGCTCTGGAGGATTAAAAGGATTAAAAGGATTAAATGGATTTAATCCTTTTAATCCTTTTAATCCTCCAGACCTCCCAGAATCCAAAGAAAAGCCCAGCGGGGGGATTAAAAGGATTAAAAGGATTAAATCATTTAATCCTCTAATCCTTTTAATCCCCCAAAAGGCTCTGGAGGATTAAAAGGATTAAATGGATTTAAATATATTTCTCAACGGCTTGGGCCGGGAATTCCGGACCCCCTGGAGGATTAAAAGGATTAAAAGGATTAAAAGGATTAAATCATTTAATCCTTTTAATCCTTTTAATCCCCCAAAGGACTCTGGAGGATTAAAAGGATTAAAAGGATTAAATCATTTAATCCTTTTAATCCTTTTAATCCTCCAAAAGGCTCTGGAGGATTAAAAGGATTAAAAGGATTAAATCATCTAATCCTTTTAATCCTTTTAATCCTTTTAATCCTCCAAAAAGCTCTGGAGGATTAAAAGGATTAAAAGGATTAAATCATTTAGTCCTTTTAATCCTTTTAATCCCCCAAAAGGCTCTGGAGGATTAAAAGGATTAAAAGGATTAAATCATTTAATTCTTCAAATCCTCTCAATTATCCAAAAGGCTCTCAAAATTATCAGAATTAACCGGAACAAAATGGTACCTAAAGGTCTCTCGATCATATAATATATAATATATATAATATATATAATATATATAATATATAATATATATAATATAATAATATATATATTATATTCTAAGACTTTTTCAACTGACCCTATCGAGCTGACCCCTATGTTTTCCATTTTGGCATTTTGATGGTTTTAACTGGTTTACCTTGATAATGTTGGCTTCCCAACATGATGCATAATTTGGAATGCTCATTGTAATGCGAGCTATCAATCAACTCTCCACATTTCCCCAAGTTTTGGCTCTATGCATCCAAGTGTTGCATTGGCGGGTCCACTATTTCCATCAAATTTGGTGATTCTCCCAGATTTCCCCAATTTCTAAGGGTCAGATGGGGTCGGTTAGACTAAGTGCCCAAATCACCACCTAAACGGGGCACTTAGTCTAACCGACCCCTACTCTTCCTGGACAATGTGGGGGTGGTCATCTGGGCAGGGGTCGGTTAGACTCAGTGGCCAAATCACCACCTAAACGGGGCACTTAGTCTAACCGACCCCAATTTCTGGGACATTTCCCCAAGATCTGGGTAAGGTGAGGAGTTTAGGGAATCTTGGAAAGTGGGAATGCGGTTCGGTGGGGAACATTTCACCATATTTCACCCCATTTCCCTCAACTTTTCCCCTACTTTTTTGTGCAACTTCACTTACTCATGGTTAAATTTTGGAGGAGCTTGAGATATAAATCCCAGGGAAAATGCATCAAATTTTGCATAAACTGACCACATGATATAACATGGTGTCGGGACATAGGGTCGGGTAAATAAGGACAGTTGACATTTTTTTAGATATATATTATATTATATTATATATTATATATATATTATGGGATATCAGTTATGCATC
The DNA here is from genome assembly GCA_947184155.2 of Cladocopium goreaui. Taxonomy (NCBI): domain Eukaryota; class Dinophyceae; order Suessiales; family Symbiodiniaceae; genus Cladocopium; species Cladocopium goreaui. The sequence continues at coordinate 10,747 of CAMXCT020002595.1, forward strand.
TAAGGAAATCCTTCTGATGGCTATATTACCCCTATTGATGGATGATTTCGATCCCCCCATGGTTTCCTGAAATCGCAGCTGACAGCTGAAATCCCACCAGGTGCAACGGCAGGGCGTGGTCCTTTGAAGACCTCAGGCTCTTCACCGCCAAAGATATCCACCTCCGCCCTAGCACCGCCGGCGGGGACTTCTTGCCTGGGAAGTCGAAGATCAACACATGATCAACACATCTTACATATCCGGCCACCCCAAATGGGGGATTCTCATTCTGACAACAAGAACAAGGTCTTTAACTTCACCTACAAAAAAACATAGGGGATTGTAAATGTTCAACAGAATTGGTAAAATGTCACCGAGAAAATGCGAATGTTCAACACCAACGATCCATTGGCGGTTGGTGCTTGAGCCACCCCTCCACGAAATAGGCGCGTCAATTGGGACCAAAGGGAAACATGACAGTCACTTGAAACGATCCACACCAAAGCTGGTCATCAGTTCTGCAGTCGCAAGCTTCAAGCTACCAGTTTGCCAGAAAATGGATGGGTTTTAAGAGTGAACGGACATAAATGGACCAACTTTGTATCAATAATTTTATGGCAATCAAAGGTATACCTCAAGCCCATCCCATTTATATTGGTTGGCTGATGGCTGAAATCCTATCATGGGTCACTTCATAATCTCAAAATAATCAGATAGGTCAATAACCCGTGGGCCCCAGAATAACCAATACTAACCAATCCCATCCCATTATATTGGTTGGTGGATACAGTAGGTATCCTCATTATGGGCTATAGCAATTCCCGATTAATCAGGTTAATAACCCCCAAGACTAACCAATCAACCATCATCTATCAATCATATCCCCATTTTAGTACCAAATCCCATTGAAATCCCATTAAAACATAAGTTTGCTTGGCTAAATCCCTTTCAAAAATTCCATTCACCAAGTTTTTCACCCAGCCCAGCCACAGAAAGTCATCAAAGCCATCCGTCGCGGCCGCGCCGCTGTCGACGGCAGGCTCCTGATGTCAACCAGATTCTCCTGATGTTTACCATGTGATACAAATTGGATCTACCCTCTGGTAAACTAACAAAAAAATATGGAAAATCACCAGTTTTAATGGGTAAATCAACTATATTTCTATGGGCCATTTTCAATAGCAAACTGTTAGTTTACCGGAGAGTATCTAGCAGAATGTGTTTTAAAAAAAAACTAAGGATTTGATTTGAGGGGAAAAATAGATAGAAAAATGGAGGGACGCGCTTTTGTTCTTTTGTTTATTTACAACCATGCAACGTCCTAAGAATGTCTGTGTTGAAAAACCTAAATATGGTCCATACTCAAAATATCGACCAAAAGAGATGCCCGTTGCTGGGCATAGCCCATGATACCCCATGTTTCGGACCTGTATTTCATTGTATTGTATATGGTTTCGTTTCCTGAGTCTGGTGTACATATCCCCAAAAATATCCCCAGTTTTGTTAGTCAAAATCTGCAGGAAAGTCCTCTCCACAGGCTTGCAGGGCGCTCCTGGCGACAGGCGCCCTGCTGAACATGGCTTCCAAGCTCTCGACATATCAGGAGGTTTCGCAAGTCATGGTTATCCCCCAAGTCGCCATAGGTTTCAATACTAAGTAACTTGGATGATTTTGGGATACTCCCACGACTTAGGAAACCGAAAAACATGTAGGTTCTATGTAGTGAAAAACGCTAGAAACTTGATGTTTTGATCTCTATTCGGACTTGAATCAAAGAACACATCCTGAGATGCAACAACCACCAGTTCGGTATATCATGGTACAATACCCAATGCTTATAGTCGCTTTACACTTAACCAGTTATAGTAACCACAGCAGCAAAACATCCAGGAATGCCCTGCATCCACCCAGTTGAACATTTTACAGTTTTGAAACCACCACATCGTCGTATCATGGATGCGTGGGCGGGTCGGTCTGCACCAACCATGGGAAATCCCACAAAAACAGACCAGACTGCTGGGAGGTTTGAGAAGTTTGCAAGGTTGGACTGCTATAGTTACTATATGTTACTATCATTTACTATCTACAGTCTCACTCTTGTTGCTTGTCTCAGTTGATACCTCCCCATATTTCGTGGTTTAATCTACACTGACACATCTTTGATGTTTGAATCCACATGGACGGTGGAAATGGCCCGCTGAGTTGCCCTGACGCGCAATTCAGCAGCGACTTCACTAAATCCTCTGGGAATCAGGGACGACTCACCAAGGTGGAAAATTGAAAAACGCCCATTGCCCATACAGTATTTTGGCAGATATTGATGTCATTCTGGGTATCAAGAAGTCTCAAACCACATCTGGAGATTGGAATATATTGGAATGGTAATGGTATCAATTTGGATGGTAATAATTGATGAATCCTATTGATGAATAATACCATTCCAATGATGAATAATACCATAGGTGAATAATGGTATCAATGGTATCAATTTTGATGAATCCTATTCGGGACATGTCAAATTGCGGCCGGCACAGCCAGCTGGATTCAGCTGGATATGAACCACCACTGCCGGCAGCAATGGGAATAGCACAGCCAGCAGGGGATGATCCACACATATAATTCTCACATGCTGTGAACAACAAAAGTGAGTCAAGGCCGGTGGTATCTAAGTTTTTTTTACAAATTTAACAACAATGCCCTTCAACAGGGGTACCAAATACTTACAAAATATTGAAAAAATACCATGAGATCATTGAGGTTTCGGAAGCCCTTTATTTCGATTCGCGTCCCCGTTATTCGCTACGCGCCTGGAGAATCGCGGCCACTTGCTCTCGGGCTTGAACCTGGATACGGGATACCCGATGATCAAAGATGATATTCTCAGCCTGTTGATTCTAATGTTGATTCTAACATTGTTACCAATCTTCAATTAAAAACTATTAAAACTTCTATAACTCTAAACATGTCAAAAAACTTCATCATATGTTCAGGGTTAATTTTAAGATATTTTAAGTAGATTCTTTACGACAGTAATATGCCCAAGTATTCTTGAGTCCCAAAAGAGATAGAAACGGCATCTTTCACACTATTCTAGGGGAATTTTACCTATCTTTTTGAAGGATTTTCCATAGATTTGGCACCTCTGTGGTCGCAGAAAGGGTCGTTTCCAGTAACCTCGCTGCTGCATTGGGAACCCCTTGGGAACTGCTTCATTTTGGGCTGGGTGGGTTGGGAAACTCTACAGAAAAACCAGGGTTTCTATGTGTTGTTTACAATCCAAGTCTGGGATTTAGGGGTAGAACTGGTTGGTCTTTTCAACAGGTTTCAACCCTCTGACACAAATACTGGGTGTGTGTGACACCAAACAGAAGGATGACCCGATCAAATACATTGGACCACCTGCAGCTCATATGCAAAACAAGTCTTGTTTGTGTGTGTGTCTGTGTCTACATTCTACAGGTTTAACAAGAAAGGCTAAAATCGGCTAAAAAAAGAAAGTGTGGGCAGATAACTATAATAGTCATCCCAAATAGTCCAAAACGCCATCCCATTTTGCCGTTTTGAGCCGGTGACTTGTTGCCCAACGTCCGTTGATCTTCGTCCAAACTTCGTTGTTGCTGCATCAGCCGTTGCCATCCAGCATGCTGCTCCTCGACCCAACCAGGGGGACTGGTCCCTCTGGTAATTCAACAGACGTTGCCAAAATGGCCATGTTTGAACAGTAAAGCGGTAAATCAGCTACTGGGATAGCTCTGACACAAAGCTGCAACAGATTTTTTCGGGTGCCAAGTCAGAGATCCTGTGAGACGACCACGACCTCGTAATCAAAGATTTAGAAGAGGCTGAGAGACAGATATTGCAGAAAAAAGAACTTGCTGTCAGAACTCCACAAGCTGTGACCCCTGACTCAGTGACTCATACGGCAGGACATATTTGGTGGGTCAAGTCATTGGGTAGACCGTTTGGTTCGGATTGGTGGAACCGTTTATGCAATGTCCCTGCTTCATGTGGGTTTGTCTGAAGGGCACCCCAAAACTCATGTGGTGATGCTGTAACTCTTTCCCCAATTAAACTTGCAAATGTATGGATGTACCCAACTTTAGACACACCACATAATTGGTTGTTGTATGTTCCATTGCATACCATTAAATACCTCCATACTTTCCCATGAAATATCTGCAAATGTCGTTGGTCAAAAGTTGATTTTTCTGATATTGGTAGTGGTATGCCCCATTTCTGGTCTTATATTGGATGAAATATTCGTTCCATGATCTGTACAGATTTTTGCACCATGTTTATGGGTGGAATTTCAACCAGGATTTCAACAATTCCCATGGTTGCTAGTTAAAGCCCATGATATTCCCATTAAAGTTCCACTATATCCATGTATTATGGAAGTTCCATCATATTTATTATCTATCGATCTATCTGTATATCTACCTACCTACCTACCTACCTACCTTCCTACCTACCTACCTACCTACCTTCCTTGTACGTATGTATGTACGTACGTACGTACGTACGTATGTAAGTAAAGTAAAGTAAAGTAAGGTAAGGTAAGGTAAGGTAAAGTAAAGTAAAGTAAGGTAAGTAAGTAAGCAAGCAAGCAAGTAAGTAATTACTGTATATTTATTGTGATATATTGTGATATTACAATATCCCAATAAATATTAGATTTATATCATTACAATCTCCCATAACTATAGTAAGTAATTATATCATACTGTCTATGTATATAATGTACCATTTATTCCAATTCCCTCCACATCTGTGCCAACCCCAAGCCTGGATCATGGGTTGCAGGGATGCGAGCTGAGCCTACGCGTTGCGCCGCAACGCCGCAACCCGCGCGTAGAAACGTTCGGGCTTTGCAAGGAAGGAAAAAATGGATGTACCCTCTGGTAAACTAACATAACTATGGAAAGATCCACCATGTTTAATGGGAAAATCCACTATAAACTATAAATGGCCATGTTCAATAGCAAACCGTTTGTTTACCAGAGGGTACCCTGTGGTAAACGTACAACCCATGGCTGGTACACTGCCATTGTCAGTAAATCTCACATTTCTCACTGGCGAATATCTGGTGTTGCATCCCCACTTCATATATTCACCAAGTGTTAAATTCGAAAAAAAAAAAAAAACACCTAATAAATAGTGGATATAACTCCACCAATATCAATATCTCATATTTACCAAGATATTTAATGGGATACCAACCACCAAGTCAGAAGTCCATAGGGAGTTCACCAATCACCGGGATATGGCCACCCTCCTTGCCTTGGCATCCCGCTCTGCCGAAGCCAAGCGTGAAGCCAGGTGCGAGCTGTGGTCCTGGCCAAACGGTGACGAAACAGGAAAGCGGGAAACCTTCAGGAATAAAAGAAACCATCAATAGATTTCCATAGGGAGTTATATAGCCATATTATATATAAGGATTCCAAATATGGGGTGGATGACCATAAACGATACACCATGTTTTGACCATGGCACATATCGTGAAAAAGATTGATGTTGGTCGTTCTTCTTCAACACTTTTGCCAAGATCAAGATCTACCGGCAATTAACATGGAGATCAGCATGGCAAAAAACACAGCTGAGATGTTCTTACTAGCCACCGTCGAAATCTTTATCCATTGTACTTTTATGTATATGTATAAATATATATATACACCATAAACTACCTTCACCAGTTGGTTTATCTTTATGTTCCATCCTTTAACCCACATCTTGTCGCTTAAACAGTCTTAAACCACCATTTGTCATGGTTCAAATCATATCTGATGGTTAAATAGCCTTAAGCCACCAGTTTTCATCATATCAAACCACCATTTTTGATGCTTTGAATCACATCTTCATCAATTCCCGATCCAACCAGCAACTCTCCACCGTTTCGGAGAGTAGAACTTCCCCCCTCCGGGACTCCCTCGACTCCCGGGAGGCACCCGCGCGATGCGTGCATCTTCCGACTCCCGGGAGGCATCACCTCGGAACGGTGCAGAATGTGTAGTCGTAACTTGGATTGTTTTTATTGACTAATTATTGATCAATATTACAGAGTATGATTATGATGTTTATGCTTATGATGATTATGATTATTATTATTGTTATTGTTGTAATTATGATGATGATTATGATTATGATGATTATTTTATTATTATTATGATTATGACGATTATTATTTTGATGATTATGATAATGGTTATTATTATTATTATGACTATGATGATTATTGTTATTATGACTATGATGATTATTATTGTTATGATTATGATGATTACTATTATTGTGATTATTATGATTATTATGATTATGATTATGATGATTAGTAGTATTATGATTATTATTATGATGATTATTATTATGATTATTATTATTATGGTTAGTAATGATTGTGATGATTACTAATGATTGTTGTCAATTATTGATCGCTATATTACCTATATATAATGGTAAACATTCCTATATTTCCTATATTACAGTACCAAGAGTTGCCAATTGGTGAAGGCTTTCGCAACCATCCACAATAGTATTAAATGATTGTTATTGATCATTGATCGCTATTGAATATGTTTATTATTGTTGACTATGAACCTATTATCGACTAGTATTGGATTATTATTGGTTACTGTGCTGATTGACTATTGTTTGGTGATTATCATTGATTATTGTGATTGTGAATTGATTATTATTGTTTGGTCATTCTGCGGATGGAAAGAAATCCAGCACAAGTTGGTAGGTGGTAAACATTCCCTTTTAATCCAATTCAGTTTACATGGTTTCCTACCAATTGGTGCAGGATCTCGCAACCATCCACAATAGTATTGAATGTTGGTAATTGATCATTGATCGCTATTGAATGTCGTGATTATGATGATTATTGATTGTTGGTTAGTGTTGGATTCTTGTCATTGATTACCGTGATTATCATCGTTGATTATTATCGTTGATTATTATGATTATTGACTAGAATTGATTATTCTGACTATCATCTGAACAACTGTGGTTGATATGAAGCTAATTCAATAGCTAAGTCGGTCCAAGAATCATCCCAAGTCTAGCAAACTTGGAGCTGAAGGCACCCCCAGGGCCCCAGAAAAAAACACATTCCCCAAGCGGATTCGATTCCCGTCCCGCAGTGTCCCACAGGGGAAAATGGAACATCTTCAGCAAATCCATGATTTGTTCATGATTGTTACTGACTATATGTGAGTATTTTCATGGAAAGTTCATCACAACAGGTCGATAATCCGCTTGGATAATAATCAATGATTGTAATCAAGTCAAGAATTAGTTGGCAAATAACGGTAAGTTAACATTGGATTCGTCTCATGATGGCTATTGTTAGTTGCTGGTATTGGTCATGCTAGTCACAATCAATACTAATGGTAACAATAGTCGCATGCTGCTAATCATACTGATAGTAATAACGATGATCATAATCATAGAATATAATTTCCGAGAAATGTGTGGACATATCTACTGAAAAGCATCTTGAACCAGTCAAAAGACCCACGGCACCAGAGCTTTTGGTACGCTTCAGTATCAAACTATGCAATCTTTGGAAGTACAAACAACCTTTCGCCCACGTGAAAAAGTCTGGGCACGAACCTCCCTAGAAGCACGGGTTATACAGATTAAACATTGCTTGAACAGAGGAGTGAATCTTGGTATAAACCCTCTGAGAAGTAAAACAAACGATGTAAACAGGATTTCAATATGGCTCAAATATATATATATGATTCAAATTGGGCAATGTCGAAAAATAGTAGTTCGGATGACAAAGTGTATTACGGTAATGTATCTCAATGTATGGTTCGGGATACAGTTGGCCTTGCCTTCGCACAGATGTAAAATGATGTACACACTTAGAGTCAACCTTGAAACAAATATCAACAAATTACAGTGGTTTTTTTCCATGTTACCAAGGTTTTTTCCCTTAGAAATACTATAAACCAAGGTTTCCATGGTTTTTTTCCATCGTTTTTTGGGATCGATGGGTTTCCCACCTTTTATTCCATGGCTGAGTAGCTAGAGGCGTCCAAGCGGGCACGTTCAGCTTCTCTTTGCTTGAACTACCGAGCACGGTTCAGAAGGTCTAACGGCCACGGGCACAAAAACGTAACGAATCTGTGATTGTTAGTTGAGCACAATCACCTGAGAATCCCCCGAATCCCGAAGATGAGTCCCAAAGATTTTTTTCAACATATCACATTAATCTTAAAGATATCATATAAAAATCCATATATTAATCCATATTAAAATTAATCCATTGTTTTCACATCTGAAACATTACAAAAAAGGTCCATCAAAACCTTCCGTTATTCATCCAGCTCCATTCCCTCTTGAGATCCAGCTCCGGCGCCTCTAACTGCCCAATGGTTTCATCTAACCTTGAAGCCTCTGTCTCCAACCTCAGCACATATCAAAATATAAAGCCGGAAAAAAATGAAGGGATGTAGAACATCAGCTATGACATAGCTTATAACATATTATACTGTAACTCATCTGGAAGTGTCTTAAAATCATGGAATATCATGGAAAATCTTTGCAAAATAGTTTGGAAAATCAGAGTCTATGCGCAACAACCAAATGTTTGCAGGTATCATGTTCTCAAACAAAGTCCCTTCCAGCGTTGCATAAATTGATGTCATACACCCATGTCTCTCCAATGTTTGGATCTACATCTCCAAAGCTAACCCAAAAAATCCTTCAGGTGTTGGCGAAAAACCTCCAATCTCTTTGGGGGTAGCATCCCAACTTGCATGTTTTTGGGCACCCAGACTGCGAGGCTTCGTTACCGAGGGCTATTGGGTCGATGTTGAATTCCTGGAACAAAATGCACTGATGACAATACCTTGACACGCCATGGCTGCCCGGAAACATTGATATTTTAATGTACAACTATAGTAACTATAGTAATTATGATTGTCATTATGTATGTTTACCCATGTTGTTGGAACTGTTTCATGTCCGACAGTACAATGAATCGCGAGACAAACTGTCTCGTCTGCGACTTGGGGTTAAGTCATGATGATCAATGACGGAAAAGCGGTCGTTTTTCGCTGATTCTGCCGGAACAACAAGTCTACCAGAAATTGGTGATGCTGGTGCTGGTGATGCTGGTGATGGTGATCATCATCATCATCATCATTAATAATAATAATCATCAATAATCATTAATAATCATTAATAGCAATTAATAACCACTATATATATATAACCATTATATAATAACCATTGATAACCATCATCATCATCATCATCATGACACGGTTCCCATACAACATGTGGCCACCCTGGTATTTCTTTGCCCTTTTTTTTGGCCTCGCCTTCTGCTTTTGCAGCAGGCTCTGGTGGTGGCGCTTCAACTCGTTGAGCTTCGCACTGATCTCCGAGATCTTCTGCTCACGGCTCTGCCCCTCCTGAGGCTCGGTGGCACGTCAGGGCCGTCAGGGGATGGTCCCATGGGAGATCATATTAAAGAATACGTCAAGGTAGATAGATAAAGATGAAGATAAAGATAGAGAATGAAAGATCATGATAGATAGATAATAAAAGATAACGGTAGATAGATTGATAATGATAGAGTGATACTGGTCAATAAATAGCTAGATAGCTAGATAACTAGATAGCCAGATAGCCAGATAGCTGCATATATTGTGATAGTAGCTGCTAGAATTATACATGAATATACCGTCCAGATTGCAATTTCATTTCGAATCTCTCCCATGGCGCGAAGTCGGCCACAGCATCCCGCTCCGTGAGGTATCCATCTTCTCCCTGCTGGACACGGCGGCCCACCACCTGGGGAGTTGACCAGAGGTTTCGGGCCCCAAGTCCAAACAGACCATGGTCAGAATAAATGATGGTTATCAATGGTTATTATATAATGGTTATATCATGGTTATTAATGATTATTAATTATTAATGATGATTATTATATATTATTAGTATTGATGAGTTGACCAAATGTGGTTTCAATGAAGGGTCATTTTTTGAACAACTTAACAACCTACTTGGTGGCTTCAAAAAAATATTTGGACCTGGAATCATCATCCCAAAGGGGAGTACTGCCAGGGAAGGGTTGCTAAGTCGGTTACCATCATTTTAGCAGCTGAAGTTGACCAAACAAAGTCCAAGGGACTGGCACTTTGGGGATGGGTTTGGCCATTCTTTCCCCCAAATCTTGCCCTGAGCTGTGCAAACTTCAAGCAACTTAGCTCAGCGGACTTCTATGGAAAGTACTACCTGGAGCCTCAAAATTGGGGTTTCTTTGAAAATCTCGTATATAATTGTCCAAACCACTAGGGAATCACTACTGTAGCTGTTCCCTATTCAACTTGCCCATCATGGGGTAGTTCATCCGCCGTGAAGCCCCCGCCTGCAACTTATGGGCTTCTTCCAAGTTACGATCGATATCGCTTTGGATCTGGGCGAACGAAGGTCGAGATTTGGAGTCCCATTTTTGGCAGGTGAAATAAAGGGGGGGTTCTGGGAAAATACCCCAAAACTACAAGTTTAATAGGGAAAACGATGACAACAAATTTTGGGGGGGTACCCTAGTGTCAGAGAGACCCATGATTTATTCTAGCCCAGGGGTCCAAACAGTCCAAATGGCCAGGGCCCATTTTGAGCTCCGTAGGGTCAAGAGGGAAAGGCCGCCAGTTAGTGAACGCCACTCTTGACAAAGAAACGGCTTGGCTGCATCCACCAGAAATCTCTTTCCATCCCGCAACTGGAGGTCCAAAACAGCCCCATTTCTGCCCATGAAATCTCAAACTTTCAAGCATTTTCAAGCTAGAAATCCTAGTTTCGTGTCTGATTCCAATAAATCCTACAGTTTCTGAACCCTCCTGAGCCCTCCCTGCTCCAAAACTCCCATCATTTGTTCTTCCCTTGAGATCACCGGTTGAACCGCGCCTGCCGTTTCCGATCCTCCAGGCCAGGAACATTGGCTTTGGACCTGCTGGTGTGATGGGATGCATTCACCAGTTTCACCACGCGAATGGTGAGTTAACCCACAAACCTAGGGCTTTGCTGACAGCCGAACAAGGCAAAACTCGATACATTGATATTGTTGTTCTTCATTCCTTTTCAGGCAAACCCCCGAAATGATTGCAGATACATGTGTACAACCATGTTTCTACACAATCGCTTCTGATTGAATAAGGAAAAACACCAATTATGAATATATGGGTCAAATTTTCGTAATGTGGGAAACCCAACGCCATAAACCTACCATTTGGGGATTTTCTTCCCGCATGGAAAAAATCCCATGAATCGGAGGCCTCAATGTGGCCGCCTTGCTCTCCTTGTCTCTCCGTTGCGTTCGCAGATCGTGAAGCTCTTGGTCGTACCTCAAGGAGACTCAGAGACATCAAAAAGGCCGAAATCATGTCTATATTTGTGTATATCGTATGCATATATACAGTAGTATATATATATTATTACATATATATATGTATGTATCCATATATGTTCATATTTGTTTATATCTGTACTGTAGAGTGCTTCTTGTTTTTCTATGTAGCTATGTAACCAACCGGGATCATATCCATCCCGCAGGCTTCCCCCACCTCCTGAGCTCTTCATTCAGGGTCTTCATTTTGGACGTGGAGGCCTGGCCCCGGGTCCAATGGGAAGACTATCTAGAAAAATGATGAAAAATGGAGGTTTCCTAAAATGGTGGATCCCATTTTAGGCCCCAAAACCATTGGCTTTGAATAAATTGATCCGATCTTGGATGAATTGGGGCACAGTGACACCATGTGAAACCATGGTTTTTCAGAACTTCACTGCATTAAGAACTTCATGGGATTGCTGGGTTCCCTATGTGGCTTGAAATAAGAAACCTAGGGTTCCAGTTGCCCAACAGCCATGGGATTTTCAGCAAATGAAGGTCCCAGTTTGCTCAAGAACACAGATTGTTGTTGCAGCTAAAAGCTTTTTTTCAATGGGAATTCCAGGATCCTAAAATGGAGGTACTGTACCATATAAGATCATATAAGGCCACATTTTGTGGGGATATTCCCTTACATAGGCCTTATATAGGCCTTATATATGGTAGGTACCTCCAATGAATCGGATCCTGAAATGGCCATTGATTTTTCCCTGTCCAGGAGTCCAAGAATTCCATCTCAATAAATTCATGGGTAACCTCCCAAATAGTGATGTTTATGTGCTACCAACATCTACCAACGGGTCCCCAGAACTCAACATCAGCTAGTAATATATTAGGTAGAAAGATAAGATATCATCTTGAGCTGCCCAGGGGCTTCTGTTAATCTCCGGCGTTGACCGTCCCTGCAAAGATACCTGTCCCACGACTGGTCGTTCACCCCAGGATTCGTAAGTGGCTTAGTTCACCCCCGTTATAACTAGGCTAAATTCTTTCGAACTGGGGTTATAATGGGATATGACATGATTAACCCACTTATGATCCCCCAAATGAGCATCGACCCTGAAAATCACCAATTTTGAGTGGAAGCTAATCTTCCAACCCCACACTCATGGTTGATTTGTTTGTTGAGGTCCTATTAGAAAAGCCCGTAAAATCCCACGAAATCGCCAATAAATACCATTAAATTCCATTAAATCCCGATCCCATAAATCCATTCAAATCCTATGCATATCCCATTAAATCCGATGAAATCCGATGAATTCTGCAACGAACCTCGGCTTTCTTCGTCTTCTCCTTGGCTTCCGCATCAGCCGCGGCGAACTGCTCCCGCTGCACCTTCACCTGGGAAACAAACATCCGCTTTGAACGATGGGAAAGGACGGATTCAACATGTCATAGAAAAAAGATCTGACTTTTGACCATATATATCTTAAGATATAGATAGATATATATATATATATAGGATGATATAGGCTTAGGTCAAATTGGATGATCAATACTTGACCCATCTTGACCCCCAATAAAGAACCACCGTCATAAACCCTCATTTCCGCGGCAAATGCACCAGGAGATCCCAGGATATCAATTCGGAGCCTCGGCGTAGAGGGACTCCGCCGCAAGAAGCTTCTCCTGGCGGCGGTGCCACCCATTTTTTGGTCCCCAAAAAATCGCTCGAAAAATGTCAAAAATCGTCAGCAAATCCAAGAAGAAATGGAAACCGATCTGAAAACGGATTCCATGGGGAAATGGAGGTCTAAATGGGCAATGAAAGATGTGAAGGTGAGATGATAAGAATTTCAGGGGTCACCTGACTGCGGGGTTTTTCTTTCCTCATGAAAAACAGACCGGAAAATGCATATACAAATGTGGGGACTCTCTTACTGATGAATATGATAAATATCTATGTGGATTTCTCCACCAAAACCATCGATTTCTGCAGCAAAAAGTTATCTCGCTGAGCCAGAAACTGGGATCTTAACCAACAGAATTGGGGAAGGGAATAGTATAGGAATATCATAGGAATATCATGGGAATATCATAGAATATCATGGGAATATCGTGGGAATATCATAAGAATATCACAGGAATATCATGGGAATGTCATTGCAATATCATGATAATATCATGGGAATATCATGGGAATATTCATTGGAATATCATGGGAATATCATAGGAATACCATGGGAATATTATAGGAATATCATGAGAAAATTGTGGGCAAATAATAATAATAATGATACTTAATAATAATAATGATAATAATAATAATGATAATAATATAATAGGAATATCATGGGAATATCATTGGAATATCATGGGAATATCATGGGAATATCATGGGAATATTATAGGAATATCATGGGAATACCTTGAAAACAACAGACCAAGAAACTGGACATGTTCACCACCACAGACTGGATGGTGGTTGAGCCACAAGGCATCAGTACAGATGGTCGATGCATGTCGATGTCCTTGTAAACGTGCGGCTCCACTTTGGGTCTTGCTGTTTGTAGATCTCTCAACTGCCTGCTGGCAGAGCAATCAAGCACCAGATGTAGAATCAAACCTAGGGAACTCCAATAAATCTCTGATGTAAAGTCACCGATGCATCATATATATATATATCGTCAGTCAATGTCAGTCAAATATATGCCCCAACTGACCCACTTACTGGTGCTTTGCAGGGAATTTTCGGGAATGATCCACTGGCCAACTATCAATAATCATCCCAGCAACCCCCAGCAACCCATCCATTCCCTACGTAAAACGCACCAACCCAATCAGCCCATCATTCGACAAACGTTTCATGGTGAGTTTCCATCAGCGACTCCGCGCCTCTCGATGTTCTCATGGAGACTTTCGCAGCTTCTCACGTGGTTCCCCAAGGCCTCCAGCGAGGCCATGGAAACCACTGGGGTCCGTAAGCACGGCGTCTAAAACAGCGCAAGGGACGGCATTCCCAGTTATCCCAGTTGCGAAAAGTTGGGAAATCCAGGTGTTACATGAGGTCACCATTCGAAATAACGGTTGGATATTTGAAGATAAACATAGATTTCAATAGATTTCATATAAAAAAATGGTTGGATTTCCTGGTTTCCTGAACCCAACAAAAACATCATAAATTATTTAAACCGGTCAGCCTGTGAAGCCAATCATCCCCTTTGGCTTCAGTCAAAATTTTTATGGCTTTGTCTGAAGTGCTGAGGTGCCTGAAAAAAACTGGTTGGGTAAGTCTCGTTTTCCCCATGATGTTTTTATACAAACCCAAAAACCTAGTGTGTGTGTGTGATAATAAACCATGCAAATGATGTCTATCTTATCTTTATAATTGACACATGTAATATATACACCCCAATGTTCCCCTTACCATAGTTAGAATCCACCCAATTATTCTGCGTATCTATATCATATCGTTGGATATCGTTGGTTCTCTATTGTTATCCCATTTCATTTGTAATTACCTAATTTTAATCAATGTCAATGTCCCACTTTAACTTTATCTTAAAACAATATGATCCGCTTGTTCGCTGCTTCACGAATGTGGTTTCACCAATGTACTCTATGTTTTATAGTTAAAATATATTTAAAAAAATCCCTACTATTAAGTTTCATCTAATCTCCTCCACGTCTTACAGTCAAAAGATCATCAAATCTCCAAGTTTCATCAATTTCTCAACGTTTTATCCTTGAAATCCCCATGAAATCCCCATGTTCCTGACTTCAAATCCATGTTTCGTAGGTTTCAAGGGCTTCCCGTTCTCCAGTTCTCCCCGAAATCTTCGGTTCGGCACCTCGCGCGCACCGCGGAAACGTGCGAAGGCGGCTTCGAAGTGTTGGAAATCCACCGGGGGAAGCTCCTTTTTTCAGTGCCAGCGACTGGAAGACACTGGAATTGGGTTGATATATACATTCATATATACAAATATATATATATATATGTATACATATGTATATTAGATGTATATTAGATGTATATTAGATGTATATATAAGATTATGTATATATATATACATACATATGTGTGTGTATGTATAATTATAACTATGGAATCCTATTGACGTATTACTATACGTAAATAAATATGGAAGTATCACTATGGAATATTATTTGTTTTTATACTTAATAATTATGCATAATAATAATAATCATGATAACAATAATAATATGTATGTATATATATATATATTATTATATTATTGTATATGTGTGTTATGTTGATTTAATGTATATTGATTTAATAGTGTTGCTATTTGTATATATAATATGGAAATCCAACATTTTTGACACAATGAAGCATCACAATATATGACACAACGGAATTGGGATTATATCATCCATTTTGCTAGGGAAACCTTGGGTTTTCCACATCTATGTTAGTTTGCCCCAGGGTACATCCTTAAACTGACCACTACTTCAACAGTTCTTGGAGCCTAAAGAACTCTTGACCCACAACTGCAGTTGAAGTCATTTGCTATGGACTTGGGGCCCGCCGTGCCTGTCAAATTGCTGACAACCTCAACCCCCCAACTGGTGAACATACCAAACATGAACAGCGAATAGTAGTGGTTGAATGTTATTTCAATCTTCGCTGCCATTTTGGGCCAGAGAAATGTTGGTACCCCGCAAACCACAACCCCATGGATCCATATCCATTCCCCCTTTGTCCCACCAAAAAAATCTGCTCTCTTTTCCGCTGCGCGCTGCAGTGGAACGATGGCTGTGTGGATCACATCCCCTCACATCTCAGTCTCAGCCCATATTGGATGTGTCGATCGCTGATAGTTTGAACAGGGATTAAATGCGTGTGTGTGTGTGTGTGTCTAAACGAGGCCACAAATCGGCCAACTTCAGGTACTTCAATGGACATCGACTACATGTTTGGCTGAATTGTTTTGCAGTAGATAGGTTCAACATGGTTCAACATGTTCAACCACTTCTGAAAGACTGCCCCCGTTTGGACCCCACAACAAAGAACCAAGACCGATTCGTCATTCGGCACCAACACGCTGAACCCCGGACGGGAAAACGATAAAAACAGCAGCTGGACATCTCTGCCCACCAGCTCTGGGATGTTTTTGAAACGAAAATTGGAAACATCACTCAGCCATACTCAGCCATGAAAACGTATCCCTACCGTGTCAAGTACGCTATTGTGGATGCTGGTTACCCTCTGGTAAACTAACAGTTTGACATCACTCAGCCATGTGACTTGAGCTGGACAATGGAGTTTGGAAACATTTTCTGAAATCCAACGTGAAGCAAGCGACGAACTGTGTCTGTATCAATGGTGTTTATAAATTCATGCTGGAACTTTCTGGGATCATTTTGAATCAGAATCACCAAACGATGCTTGGCCCATGAAATCTTCACTGAAATGTAACTGGTTTCCCTTGAACTGCAACTGATATGGGCCGCTTGGATCATCGTGGAAAGCGCCACTTGCGTCCCAGGGCTACATCTTGGGCGACCAAATTGGCCATCACCTCAGTTGGATGGCGAAGCTAGTCTCAGCGTCCAGTTCTGGATGCGTTTTGCAGAAACTGAGTAGGGATGACAGAATGATATTGTCCTTGATATACAGACATTTTTTTGGCATCTATCCCAGCTTTGCCTAACTTGGTCGAGCAAGACCATACACAATACTTTGCCTACTTGATCAGGTGGTCCAAAACTTGGGGTTCCAAATTGAGAAGCATAGCCCATGTTTCCTCTGTTCTAGTTTTGGGGATCCCCCATTTTCAGACACACCCAAACTTAGACAAACCCCAGCCAGCTTTAAAGGAGCATCCCTTCGATCCCAGCCATAAACGAGCCAGGCCCAGTGACAGAGTCAACCGCCTGTGGCAAGCTAAGCTCTTGACCTTTTCGATGAGATATCGTGGCGGTTGAGCATCTTAAAATAGGGATTCAGTAATTATAGATTTAACTGCATAAAAACATATATCAACACTGGGAGTACAATTCCTTTATAGTACCTAATAAGCTTTGATAAGGCCTAGTAATCGTCTGCCATACTGGGGGGGGGACACTGGGAAGGGGGGAGTCTGTCACAGCTATGAGAATATAGTCACAAATACTGGGATGATGTAGAATATTCGTAGATACAATGGGGACATAACGACATATCATGGAATATATTGTGTATATACATATGCTTCCCGCCACCTGCATACATATATGTAATAACTATATAGACATACTTCGTAATCCAGAAATATGATATGGATTTGTCCGGGGAAAAAAAAAAAACATACCCCAAGCCTTGGACATGTTATGACATGTGGAGAAAATGATCAAGCCTTGGGTTGAACATGGTTGAACTCAAGAGTCCATCGACCGTAATTTTAGATCTGATCTAAGATGATATAATTGGATACAATTGGTTATATACTACTATAGATATAGATAATTGATGGAAAATCAAATTCAAATCATATTAGATTCCATTCTATTTCAGAATCAATATCCAAACCACTTGGAGGTTCTTTCCTGATGTTTTTCGCCCTGTCTTTCATTCAAGGCGTCTTGTTTGCCCGCACCATGGTCACAAACGGCCAACTGCCTTGTATCATATGATACTATATGAGCTTTCTATAAAATGGAAGCTCAAGATTTCATGAATTATCATGATTGTCATCATTGAAACAGCCATAAAAAAGGGGTCCCACTGTGAGACAAATCTATGTTGTGGACAAGTTATCCTTCTTGCTTCTTCGATGGAAATGTTCCGCCATCTCTACATTCTCGCATCCCAAAAAGTCATTGATATTGGTCCCCGCGTTTGAGGCAAAAACCGAGTCGGAGAAGGGAATCCCTGAGCTGTGTGTGGAAAAAACTCTTTCAAAACCTTCCATGACTGGTTGGTGGTTTTAGCCCCTCTGAAAAATATGAAAGTCAGATTGGATCATCATCCCAACTATTGGGGAAAATAAAAAATGTTGCAAACCACCAACCAGATGAGCATGGGTGTCTTGAAACATTCGATCCTGGGGATCCATAGAAAAGGCTACAGGCTACATTTACTCCAGCTCTTGTGCAGCACTGAACCAACTTGGCTGCCTGAACCAGGTTCACCCTCAGGCGTCCGTTTCTACGGGAGTTTAGGGGTTCCCATATTGGATCAGAATTACCCTCTGGCCATCAAAGATGGCAAACAAAAAAACCTATGAATGGAATAATTCTATTTGGGAAGCCATCAACTGTAAATGGTGGGATCATCATCAGCAAGCCGTGTTTGACGATCGTCAAACACGACACCAGAAGTTCATCCTCATAAGGAACTTGGCATCAATGGGCTCCATGTACCAGTCGGTTTACATCAGCGGGCCATCAACGGGCCATCTATAGAGCTTCTGTGTCAAATTGCCATAGGTGACCATCAAAAAATGGGGGATTTCACATCATTTGACTAGAATTGACTTGGAAAGATGGGGGGCTACAAAATGGATGACAAAATATGACAAGGGGTTCCTGGTCATGGGCCAGTCATCCTCCATATTCATGGGTCATTTTCCATCATTTTGGGCAAGGGATGGTCATTTTGGGCTACCCTGAAACAGGCTCAGCGGCAGATAAAAACTCACGGCCAGGTCATACGCCCTGTCCAACGGCAGGCTCCTGTAGAGAAATGGGAGAAAATCATGGCGAAGTTGGGATGGAAATCCCAAAAAACCCTCCATTTTTTTTTAACATAGCGAACATGGCCCTATCAAAAATGGTGATTCTCCATAGCTGTGTTAAATAACCAGAGGGTATCTCTATATATATATACCCTCTGGTTATTTAACATAGCCATGGAAAATGGTCCATTTATTGATGGTTTACCTATTAAAAATGGTGATTTTCCATGGCTATGTTAAATAACCAGATGGTGTATATATATATATATATATGAAAAATGAAGCCTGCATGAACCACTCAACTTGATGAAAATCGGCCGATTCAGATCTTCATCGTCCAGTGCACAAGTTGCCCGAGGGGCGATGGAACTGTCCAATCAGGGGCGAAGTGACCCCTCAGGCCTCAAAGGATTCAAGCTTCTTGAAACAGGTGAAAAATGGGAAAAAAACATGGAAAAAATGGGAAAACACGCAAAATATATAGATTTCTATTTCTCCTCATGATTTTGCTGTGGATCTGTTCGAAGATCGTCCGTTGAATGCGAAGCCATTTGAAGCAGACCTAGCTCATTCGTCATCGCCAGAGATCATCGATTTGATATGATGAACTTTGATGGACGATTTGGCCTTTCGGATCCCTGGTCAAGGCTTGACTTCGGGCAGAGCGGTAAGGAAAAAACCAGTCCCAATACATCCAAGAAAAGGCCTCTACGGATCCCTGGTGAGCCTTGATGGGGACAGTCGCATGCCTTTATCATTCCACCATTTCGGTCTGATTTTTATGCATAAATTATGATGTCAGTACCACAACTGCTCCCGACATAATTTCCGCTACCCTTTGGTAATCAAATATGACCTGCTGGAAAATCCACCAGGAAAATCCACCATTTACACTTGAATTTTCCAGCACCTCAGCGCACATTGCCGTCACGTCCTTTGTTCCGTCTGATCCATGAGGAGTTGTAGTGCCAGCGGCCAATGCGATATTTGGTCCTCAGATCCAAGACTAAACCAGGGTGTCCAAGGGGTACACGATAGGAGGATGAGATTATAAAACACATGGAAACCCAAGTTTGGACAGATTTTACCTTGTTCCACAAGGATCTATCTGTGGTTTGAACTATCTACATGCAAATGTGTTTGGATTCTTATCAATAGAAACCAATATGTCCTCAACACTGGTCCATATTGACATCAGGACATAGCTAGCCTACTCCATCTTGGATTTGGGAGTCGCCTTGTGAGGCACCCCCACCGCCGCCACACCACGGCAAGAACACCTGGCTGGTGGTTTCAAAGCCTGACAAACATGAAAATCAATATTGAGATCATCATCCCGTTAATTATGTTTATTGGAATTGAAATTCAAAAACAAAATGAACGAAATCACCAAGCAAACCATTGTTCAATTCGCATCAATGCCCAGCATCCAAGGCGGTGCATAGATCCTTGAAATGGCCCTCAGCAGTGTTTTTTCGGTCCACAGCTATCCCATGGGAGATCACACACACGCACCAGATTTCATCTCTTGAATCAACTGATTTGCGTTTCTTTAAGCGATCCATGGTATATATAATACAATACAATATATAATATATAATATATCATATACAATATATAATATATCATATAAAATATATCATATATAATATATCATATATAATATATCAAATATAATATATCATGACATATATAATATATATAATATATCATAGGTCATATATAATATATCAATATACCATATATAATATATCATATGTCATATAAAGTATATCATATGTCATATATAATATATCATATGTAATATATCATATATATATATCATATATAATACATCATGTATTATATATCATATATAATATATCATTTGTCATATAAAATATATCAAATGTCATATATAATATATCAAATATAATAAATCAAAAATAATACATCATATATAATACATCATATATAATATATCATATTTAATATATCATATATAATATATCATAATATATATATATATTATGATATGATATATAATATATAATATCTAATATATCATATATAATATATCATAATATATATATATATTTATATATTTATATTTATATTTATATAATATAAATGATATGATATATAATATATAATATATAATATCTAATATATCATATTTAATATATCATATATAATATATCATAATATATGTAATATATAATATATAATATATAATATATAATATTTATACGTGACCGAGAATTGTGGGATATTGAAATATGCAAAAAGTAATGCTGTGACACACAAACAATGGGACCTGACCGCCAAAGCAGACCAAAATTTGTCCATCTAATGGAGGTACCGCCAAAATTTATGTCTCTCTCATATCATTTTTCTCTAAATTGCCATAGCTTGGGGGTTACACAACGATATTGTTGAACATAAGCATACATTACATAACCATATCATACCATATCCATGATTGATTGGGTACAGCAAATCCACAAGTTTGATCATAGATCACCGCAATTTGCTTGGTTTCTCAGCACACATCTGGCGATTCACTACTCCAATCTCAATTGAATCATAGCTAAATATATCTAAATATATAGCTAAATCCCCATGTTCACTGATTAAATATGATTAAATCATCATCTTTCATAGAAGAACTCCCAAGATTCATGGCTCCAATCCTCCCATCCCTCCGGCGAAAAAAAATCCGCCGAGATATGCCGAGATGCATCTGGCGCCAAGGACAAGGCCAGTTGCCAATTTCCAGTGGCCACCTGCGGGCGATTGCCACATGGATGGTGTTCGTTGGTAGTTTTCGTCATCTGGATGTGGGTCAAAACCCTGTACCCCCAGTGAACCTCAAGGTTGATGGTCATCCCTTATACCACATGATTAGTAGGTTTTGACCCATACCCATCTATCGAATCTATCCTCAAAGGAGGTCCTCAGAGGATACCCGATTTTGATGATTTTGATAGCCACATCCCACATCAGTGGTGTCCAATCTCAAGTCATTTCATCCTCACAGGGAATGAGATCTGTCCA
The DNA here is from genome assembly GCA_947184155.2 of Cladocopium goreaui. Lineage (NCBI taxonomy): Eukaryota > Dinophyceae > Suessiales > Symbiodiniaceae > Cladocopium > Cladocopium goreaui. The sequence goes on from CAMXCT020002595.1 coordinate 32,785, forward strand.
CAAGAGACCGCAAAAGAAAGATTGAAACCAGCAAGCCGCAGAAGTTTTCAATACATTGTTGTTATTTCGTGAATACTGGATGACCCAGTCATGACGTGCGGAACTGTTGCTAGAATATTTCACCAAACAGGCCTTGTCGCATGGCACCTAAATTCACACAGATTCCTGTATCTCACTTAAAGCTGTCAGCCACATGGTGGGTAATTAGAAATCAGTACAATGTGGGGCCCCCCAGTTGTAAGTTGGTTTATAAACCCCATTAACTATAGTTATTTGCGTACCATAAACCATAGTTATTGGAATCCCAAAATTTGCCAAATTTGCCAAAACTTTCCGAATGACTTTCCTTTCTCGTTCCTCTTGGATCTCCATCCGTCACTTCAGAAAGAATAGGGAAGGGGGCTTTGGCAGACCAACGAAATGATTACCATCTGGTTATGACATTCGCAGTTTGCCATGGATAGATTCACTATTTTTAAGAACGGTAAACCATCTATTCCAATGAATGGGCCATCTATACCATGGCTAAAGAACCAGAGGCTAATTGTGACAACGAAAAATGTGACCATCTGGTCCCATTTTCGACGACCCATCAGACCTTTGAAGCTACAATCCCCTGGCCGTCCACGTCCAAGTGATCCTTCATTTGCTCCAGGGCCATGTGCACCGCCAAGCGCCAACCCCCGCCTGGTGCACAAGGTGAAAGGAATGGGAGGGAGGGGAATCCAAGTTCAACTAACTATATGTAGGAAATACCATGTGTGTGCGCGCGCCTGTGTGTATGTATAAATGTATCATATTATATACTCATATGTAGTTCATAATATACGTATATTTATATATACATATAGTTACCCTCCGGTGATCAAACGTGACCATGGGAAATCCCCATCAAAACGGAGGTTTATAGCTCAGAAAATCACTGAACTAAATGGTGGAAATTCCAGAAAACCACGTGGCTGATGACGTTTTGGGTAAGTTATTTTATGTGGAAAAAAACATGGCTGAAAAATGGCGAAAGCTAAACTCTACCCAACTTGTTTTTTTTGGCGACGGGAAACCCTCCATGAAATGGAAATTGGATAAGGCACCGCCAAACATCTGATCAACAGCCAGCCTGAGGCAGCAGCTGCCGTCAGATGATGCGAAGAAATGTGATCTGCTTGCAAGGCATTTTCCTGGTCTGGGGACTAGGGCCACCAGGGCCACCAAGTCTGGTCATGGCTGCAGAACGAGGATCGGGATTATCCCCAATGAAAGTAAAAATGAAGAAAACAAATCCTGAAAGTAACCGCGATCGCTACGATCGCTTCAGGTCCCATAGGCCCATAGAATCAATTTGCTGAATTGAAGTGTCGTCCCTGGCCCCCCACATCGCTCAAGCGGCTCGCAGGTCGCGATCCAACAGCTGCAGGACGCGAGACCAGATGCCCGGAGTCACCTCCTCGCTTTTCTCCTCGGGACACGGGAATTCAATAGCTACCGAACCACCGTTGCATCAAAAACTGGTTGAAAAATTGGTATCCCGGTGATTGCTTGATATGAATTTATGATAGTTAAACTTATATCACTTATGTATACTTATGTACAGTCACCAATAAACCACTTAGTATAAACTTGAGCGGTTGCCTTCCTGGGTCATAAACGCACAAACCTCGACGTCCACCCGGTTTTATATGTATATATATATTGTAACATGATCCGTATGTATAAACATACATCGTTTATTAAATGATATATGTCCACATATATATATATATACATATATATCTATATTTCCCACGCTACAAAATTAATATTATCCAGTCACTTGGACATCCCGGCAGAAGTCCCATAGATTTGGCTGCATGCTGCATTTTATGACGGTCATGGTGATTTTTGTGAACCACACATGCCTTTCAACCAATATTATATATGGTATAGATAAATACCCATTGAATACAAAAATCACCAAACAAGTTAGAGATTCACCATATTTTGGATCGCGTATTGAATTTTCATCCAACAATCCCCAAGATGAAATTCCCCTTCGATACGGGCCCCCCGAAAAATCCATGAAGACATCCAATACGTTCGACCGGAGCGACTCGATTCTGAACAAGGACCAGAATTGGTGGATCCAGTCTGGGATACCATTTGATTCCCAATAACTGCTTGGTGGTGTACCAACCGCTGAAAAATCATGGAGTGAAAGTCGGGATTTTCTGAAATTCCCAATTCAGATGGAAAGTCATAAAATTCCATGGTTCCTTAAACCACCAATATCAGTATAGTAAGCCCCAAAAAAGGTAGAAAAGTCAATGGGCACTATTTGAGTACGATTTTGCCAACTCTCATTTTTGGGACGGCATGGCCATGCAACTTTCGAGGAGTGGAAGTCACTGATTTGTTTCCCAGTGATTGTATATAATATCTAGTATATTATCCCAGTGATTTCTTCCCAGTGAAAAAATCGGTTAGTATACTGAATGCCTTCTATAATCGATATGGAATATCTCAATATACCTCCATGACAGGAAGAACTTTCAATCATGTTCAATCAGCGCATGGAACGGCCGCAACTGACCTGGTTGTGAAACAATCACCATAATTATATACATATACCCTCTGGCCCTCTGGTTATGACTAACATAGCCATGGTATAGATGGCCCAATAGAAATAGATGGTTTACCGTTCTTAAAAATGGTGGAACTTTCCATGGCAAACTGTTAGTCATAACCAGATGGTATATCACGAATCATCATGCCAGGCGATTCACTGGAATCACTGGAAACAAAAGTGCTTAAGACAAAATCGTCCTAAAATAGGAAGGATGTTATGGGGCCGATGTGGACGGTTAAAAAATGATCTACTGGATTCTACCCCGTTGACTTTCATGAGGGGAAGCCTCTTTTTGAAAAACCACTGGGAATTTAAGGATGAATTTGGGACACCCTCTGGTGAACTGATATCACTATGGAAAATCACCATCTTTAATAACTAAATCAACTATTTCTATGGGCCATTTTCCAGTTCGCAAACTGTTAGTCATTACCGGAGAGGCTTAAGAAACCGCCACCTGCACAAGCCGCCCAAAGCGTGTCAGCTCAGATGCACAGCTGTCTGCCATGTTGTGGAACGCCACCAGTTCATCCAACCGGCTCGGCTTCGTCGCTGCCAGCAGGGGATAGAGTGCAAAGACCTCGCGATGGCCGTCGCGGAGTGCAAGAGGTGACAAATCTGATCCAAAATGGTGAGATTTACCCGCGAAAACTACTGGCTTAATGGGATTTAATGGGAGTATGATTGGATATACAGGGAGATTTACGATGGGATTTAGCATCAAACATGGGGCCACCCGGAAATCTACAGTACCATTCGGTGTCATCAAACATTCCTGGCTGGGAAACCCCCGAACTCAATGGAGGTTCTGATGAAACAATGAATCATCCAAAAATGTTGGATTTTTCAGCAAACCATGTTTGATTACTGGAGGGTAATATGGCTGGAAAATGGTCCAGTTTGAGAAGAAAATCATCTACAAACTGACTAAGTTGATCTAAGTTGTAGATGAGACAAGAGTGGGTCATCAAAGCATCCATTTTGAGGGTGGTACTTCAGATTCAAGTTTGACCCAAACTTCAATGACGCTCGTTCCGCCGGGTTTGCCCTGGCAGACTTGGAGACTTGGCGTTTTTGGCTCGTGAATTGACGCGTAAATCCCACGTTGATGTGTCTCAAAATTTCGATCACTGAAGAAGCAAAGATGATCAGTTGTTTTAAGGAATCCACTGGGTATAGAGGGCCCACTATTTGGCACTGTCTTGTGTTATATATGTCTGCGCACTATATTTTTCTCCATCTGATTCAAGGCTCCCTTGGTCTCTTCGCATGCTGTGAACATCAAAAAGTCTTGATATAGTTTCAATGCGCATTCCAAACAGCAATGGTTCAGTAATGTTCATTATATAGCCCTGATTAGAAAATCCCTTCAACCATGCCAAGGGATATCCCGCTGTACAAGTGGGTCTATAACATCATATATATAACTACCGGAACTACCGTGGCGATCACGGCTTCCAGCCCTTCCACCAGCGTTCCGCCTCTCTCCAAGCAGTGCAGGCTTTCAAGGCAGCTGTGCAGCTGAAAACATTGGGCTGAAGCCCTTCAAACATTTCCGCAGCCAGCGTCCTTGAAGCCAAAAAGACATGTGAAGCGGCTTCTGCATCAAAACATGGTGCCTAACATCAATTTTTGATCCAATAATCATGGTGATTTGGCAAATCATGTGTTTCATCATTTTTCCACCCTGAGAATGGTGATTTGGCTGCAGAACAAGGCAAAGAACCAACCAATTTTGGGGGAAATGGCTACAGTATGCTTCCAAATTTGTGGACCCAGGGCCCATGGTATATGCGTTTTGCCTTCTGCAAAGAGCGCGTTGAGCTACGACAGGTTGCATCTTTCATTCATGCTTTCTTGCGCTTGGTACCAGGATGCTGGTTTCACATGCCGGGTATGCAGTGAAGGAAGGCAAAAAGCATGCAGGCCCACAGCCCCAAAAATCGGCCCACCTCACAGCGCAAGCCAAAGGAACGTTTCAAAAGGTGCAGGGATGCCCGTGCTGTTCTGCAGCAAGCATGCGAGGTTGAACTTTGACTGCCACAAGCAATGCAAAGACATGTGTACAGCCAGCGGCAGTGTACAGGACCCTGGGCGCAACCCCCGGCACCCCCAGACATCAAAGTTGACTTACTTCCACACTCTGCAAAGCAGCTATACCAGGAAAGGCAGCAAGACTGGCTTTTGTGAGTGGCAACGTTGATTTCTGGGGAGCGGGGCCATGTTTGCGTGCGCATATCTACATTTATCACGCGGAAGCACCGTTAAATTAAATTAGCAATTCCTGTTGGCTTGGCCCCAAAACTACTAAGAATGTGCTCAAAAGCTACTAAGCACGGTGTCGCATTTCGTATTGGCTTGGCCGCGAAGCTACTAAGAATGCGTTCACAAGCTACTAAGGACGATTTAAAGAATAAAAGAAATAGTATCTTCTTCTTTTCTTCAATTTTGAGGGACATTCTTAGTAGTTTTGCATCCGAGCCATTGTGATTTGCAACTCACGCCTTAGTAGTTTTTCATGAACTCCTTAGTAGTTTTGCGTCCAAGCCATTGTGATTCGCAACTCGCAACTCGTGCTTTAGTAGTTTTTCGCGATATGCTTAGTAGTTTCGACATCCAAGCCATTGCCACCTCATGTCTTGGTGAGTCTTTCATTAAGGCATTGGGGGTGCTTATTCTCAAAGCCTAGGTGGGCCCAAGGCCCCAAAACCGGAGCCTCAAATAAGTGGTACCCTCTGGTAAACTAACATAACTATGGAAAATCACCGTTTTTAATGGGAAAACTCACTATAAATTGCCATTTTCAATAGCTTTTTGTATGTTTACCAGAGGGGTTTTATGCAAGCTTCTCCGGCAACCCTCGGAGTATATCTGTGGCCGTAGCCAAATAACTTGCACCAGTACAGTAGATGGATGTAGTCCTCCTGAAGGGATCCCTCGAGATATCGTCATATAGAAACAGCAACCTGTCCTTTGTGGGGTTGACCATGGTTAACCAATATACAATGGAAATATGGCTATGGATCAATACCTATTAATACCATTTTTAGTGGGATGAACATCCATAAATCCAAGCTATTTTGATGTGAACTACAGGGGTACAAGGTTTTGACACACTGCCATATGTGGATCTAAATATCGGTACCACATTAATATTCCATACTTTTGTATACAATGGTTAACCAATGATTAATAGTGGTACGATATACAATATTGATACCACTAATGTCGAAATATGAGGAAATCTTAGGGCTCTGATATCGGTGATGTTGCACTTGGTCGAAATCCGCCATGTTGGTATGAGGATTTTGTGAATTGCATCGTCTATATCTAGGAATATCATCTATTTCTGTGTGGCTCTAGGACCCTAGGGAAAAATATGGAAAAATAGGACGTGAGGAAACAAGATGGAAGCCCACGAACCCGAATGCTCACACGTATGTTAATGGTACAGATGTCAAAACACATGGTTATGCAGTGACGCACAATACCTTTCTGCAATAGTTTATTTGAACAGTCTTGTACGTGTTTCCCTTGTTACCAGTCTGCAGTGTGGAGTGGAAAGTGTAGAGTGTGGAGTGTGGAGTGTAAAGTAAGGAGTGTGGAGTAGGGAGTGTAGATTGTGTAAAGTGTAGAATGCGGAGTGTAAAGCGTAGAGTGCGGAGTATGGAGTGTAAAGTGTAGAGTGTGGAGTGTAGAGTGTGGAGTGTCGAGTGTAGAGTGTAGAGTGTGGAGTGAGGAGCGTAAAGTGCAAAGCGTGGAGTGTGGAGTGTAAAGTGTGGAGTGTAGAGTGTGGGGTGTGGAGTGTGGAGTCTAGAGTGTGGAGTGAGGAGTGTAAAGTGCAAAGTGTGGAGTGTGGAGTGTAAAGTGAGGAGTGTAAAGTGTGGTGTGAGGAGAGTGGAATGTAAAGTGAGGAGTGTAAAGTGTGGAGTGAGGAGTGGAAAGTGTAGAGTGTGGTGTGTAGAGTGTGGAGTGTGGAGTGTAGAGTGTGGAGTGTGGAGTGTAAAGTGTAGAGTGTGGAGTGTGGAGTGTAAAGTGTGGAGTGTAAAGTGTGGAGTGTAAAGTGTGAAGTGAGGAGTGTAAATGGAAATCGTGGAGTGTAAAGTGTAAAGTGTGGAGTGTAGAGTGTATAGTGTAAAGAGTAAAGTGTAGAGTGTGGAGTGTGGAGTGTAAAGTGTGGAGTGTAAAGTCTAGAGTGTGGAGTGTAAAGTGTGGAGTGTAAAGTGAGGAGTGTAAAGTTTGGAGTGTGGAGTGTAAAGTGTGGAGCGTGGAGTGTTGAGTGGAAAGTGTGGAGTGTGAAGTGTGGAGTGTAAAGTGTGGAGTGAGGAGTGTAAAGTGTGGAGTGTGGAGTGAGGAGTGTAAAGTGTGGAGTGTGGAAAGTGTGGAGTGTGGAGTGTGGAGTGTAAAGTGTGGAGTGTAAAGTGTGGAGTGTGGAGTGTGGAGCGTAAAGTGTAGAGTGTGGAGTCTGGAGTGGAAAGTGTAGAGTGTGGTGTGTAGAGTGTGGAGTGTGGAGTGTAAAGTGTGGAGTGTGTAAAGTGTGGAGTGTAAAGTGTGGAGTGAGGAGTGTAAAGTGTGGAGTGTGGAGTGTTGAGTGGAAAGTGTGGAGTGTGAAGTGTGGAGTGTAAAGTGTGGAGTGAGGAGTGTAAAGTGTGGGGTGTGGAGTGAGGAGTGTAAAGTGTGGAGTGTAAAGTGTGGAGTGAGGAGTGTAAAGTGTGGAGTGTGGAGTGTGGAGCGTAAAGTGTAGAGTGTGGAGTCTGGAGTGGAAAGTGTAGAGTGTGGTGTGTAGAGTGTGGAGTGTGTAGAGTGTGGAGTGTGTAAAGTGTGGAGTGTGGAGTGAGGAAAGTGCCACGCCTGCCACGCAAAACGACATGACAACCTGCTTGGAAACCTTCGACAAGGATATGTTTTCCAGCTTCCCCCATAGACTCGGCGACGCCACAGGAAAACCAGCGACTCGAGACGAGACACGTGGATGCAGAAAAACAAGCATTTCGTGCGAGACCTCCTCCAATTTTGATATTCCACACGTTATCAAACAAGTTGGAATGTCACAAAGTGCCACGCCTGCCACGCAAAACGACATGACAACCTGCTTGCAAACATGCGAAAAGGACAGGTTTTCCAGCTTCCCCCATGGACACGGCGACGCCGCAGGAAAACCAGCGACTCGAGACAAGACACGTGGATGCAGAAAAACCAGCATTTCGTGCGAGACTTCCTCCAATTTTCACAGTTGGAAAAAATAACAAAAGGACAAGTTTTGCAGCTTCCCCCATAGACACGGCGAGGCCACGGGAAAACCAGACATGCCAGAAGAGACAGGTGGGAGCACCAAAACGAGCATTTCGTGCGAGACTTCCTCCAATTTTGACACTTTGCAGCTTCAAACTCGACGTTTTCCTACGAGTTTTCCTTAGAACCTGAAAGTTTGCAACCCCAAAATCGATGTTTCGTGCGAGGCTTCCGTCAATTTTCAACACATGTCAGAAAATGCCACGCCTGCCACGGAATTTGCACTTTGTCACCACTTGACGCAGCCCTGCCAATGCGATTTACAAAAAACACGCAACAGGACACGTCTAAAGTGCTGCGCCTGCCACGAAAAATGACGATGGACACGTCCAAAGTGCTGCGCCTGCCACGAAAACTGCAACACATCTTTTGAAAACGTCACAAAAGTATTGCGCCTGCCATGCAAAACGATTTTCCACACGTTGCAAAACACGTCTGAATGTCACAAAGTGCCACGCCTGCCACGCGAAACGAAGCAACGACACGTCTGCAACCTCCAAAAATGACCACCTCTGCAAAACTTCCCATAGGCACGGCCATACGGACCTCGCACGGACGGTTGCGGACGGTTGCGAACGGTTGCGAACGGTTGCGACCACAAACGCAACGTCGAGCGAACACACCCTCAACCCCCAGACCCCCAGAGTGAAACGGGAACCCTTGCTACGCATTCGGGAAAAATCTGAACATCATCTGCATTGAATAAAGGATAAAGGATTAGGATTTGTCCATTGCCAGTTTGGACAGGTTGGAGTATAGGCGAATTCACCGACTTTCAGGGTTGCACTTCGGAGGGCGGATCTAGACCTTTCTTTCAGGCTGGCCCACCTGTCCCTACCATGGGAAACTTGCAGCTGAGGCTGGCTGACGACTTAAATCGACAATGCTTGTGGGAGACTCTCATCCTTTAGTCACTTCGCTCACAGCTACTCACAGTTACTCTAGATCCCCTGATTGTTCAAGATCTCCAGATGGTGCTTACGTCCACACGTTTGTGAGAAGAGCCTCTCCATCGCTAGTTACATCCCCATCATTCACCAAACCCCCCAGGGTTTTGTGGGCCATTTTTACTACAGAAAACCTCAAAATGATGAATTTGAAGAAAAACCGTCTCAGAGTAGTGATAAATCACTTTTCCACATCTAATCCTTCTGTAAACAATGATAGCAATGGCAGTTTCACTCTTTCCCACATTTTTTTCCTGAAGGATTTGGGATAGATTTGGGATTTTCCCACATTGTTGCCATGGTTGTTTTCCACATCTTTTTTGGGGGTGACGAAACTTCCAACCGTGGCAGTTCTGTTTCCACCGAAGCTTCGCGCTGGCGCATTGCCAGGGGAAGGTCGTGTCCCGTGCTGCGGTCGTGAAGGCTGACCCGGCGATGATCCTGAGCGGCCGCCCGGGGCCCCACATCGAAGGACCCCGGTGAAGCCAGGTTTTTGGTTGGAAGGAACATGAAAAAAAAAACACTTTCTAGGTGTTTTGGGGTGAAGACACCGGGTTGTTGTGAACTTGGAGCAACAAAGCGGGTTAATATGAACTGGGAAAGCATGACGATGCAAAGAAAAGACAATTCTAAACATGTCTGGGAAGTCGTTGAATCCTTGCTTTCCAAAAGAAGGCACTACCCTCCCTTAATCAAAGGTGTGGGAAAATCATCTGTGCCCAGGATCTCCAACTCCAATAAACCATCAATGATACGTCCTTGTTATATTTTTTCTATAGTTTTCTTGGTCTCATTGTCCCCAATTTCTTTAATATGGCCATATCTGCACATATATGTATACGTATGTGATATAAATACAGTACATATACATACAATATAATACAATATATATATATATATATTCATGTTGATGGTCCTGCATGTTTTGTTACTCAACAGCCGATGGCATATCGTCTGTGCAAATTAGAATCGTTGCCAAACTTCAAACGACCAACTTTTAGGATTATATCCTTCCAGCAATCTATATAACCCCATTTTTCTTGTTTGATTCCCCATGTTTTGCTGCTAAAATCGCCCATTCTTGTTGGGCTGAACCCCATGTTGTTTATGCATGTTGCTGTTGAAATCAACCAATTTTGGTTGCTTAACTCCCAATGTTTTGTTGCTCCCAATGTGTTGGTGAAATCAGTCACGTCAGTTCAAGCATCTCATTGGATTGCACGGATCTCCTTCGTGCATCGCGAAGGACTTGGATCACCTGCATCGCAGCATAGGGGACCCCATGGCCAAAGCAGATGATCTTCACCAACAGATTGTGATTGCTGAACCCCAGCCCGCTAATGTCAGTTTTTCTGGGTTTTTACAGCGCCCAGGTTGCTGGAACGCCGTCCCAAAAAAAACAATCAACCAATCAACCACTGTGTGGTCGGTTTTGTTCAATAGATTGACTTTCAGGGAAGAAAGGTCGGAAATCTGGAGGAAATTTCGAAATCATCGAAGGAAGTTTACAAGTCAAACTTCCGACAACATGGACAGATGGAAAGCAGAGGTGGGAAGAGTCAGAGAGGAGAAGAGCCGAAGAGAGAAGATCAGAGAAGAGAAAGAATGAGAAGAAAGAAGATGCAGGTGCGCGAAAAGGTAGGAAAGTCGAGAAACACTTTGTTCTTTTCCAATGATCTGTGGCTCCAGAGGGTCGAAAAGTAGGCTCGCTAAAGCGGCGGGTGCGAAGCCATGTGGTCAGATGAGAGATGAAAAGTTGCACACCGTTGTGGCGCGAAGCACATTTCCAAGTCAAAATGTACAAAACACACCAACGTCGGACCACTTTTGGAAGTTGAGATGTTGAAAAAGTGCACGCCGTTGTGGCGCGAAGCACATGTCCAAGTCAAAATGTAAAGAACGCACCATGTTCGGACCACTTTTGGAAGTTGAGATGTCGAAGAAGCGCACGCTGTTGTGGCACGAAGCACATTTCCAAGTCAAAATCTACAAAACACACCATGTTTGGAACACTTTTGGAAGTTGAGAGGTCGAAAAAGTGCACACCGGTGTGGCGCGAAGCACATGTCCAAGTCAAAAAGTACAAAACACACCATGTTCGGACCACTTTTGGAAGTTGAGATGTCGAAAAAGTGTACACCGCTGTGGCGCGAAGCGCATTTCGAAGTCAAAAGGGTAAAAAACTGATGGGTTCGGAGCACTTCTGGACGTTCAGATATCATTTTGCGTGGCAGGCGCAAGGGATTATTCACCTTGTCAAAAGTGAGCAGAACGTGAGGGTTTTGTAGCAGTTTCAACTACAACCACCACTACACTACCCTACACTCCACTACACTACAACTACAAATACACATACAAATACAACTACAACTACACTACATTACACTACACTGCAAGACAGTACGCTACACTAACTACAACTACAACTACAACGACAACTACAACTACACTACACAACACTAATTACACCACACTACACTACACTCCACTTCACTTCACTACACGACACTACACTAAATTACACCACATTACAAATACACATACAAATGCAGCTACAACTACAACTACATTACACTACACTACGCTAATTACATTACACTACACTGCGCTACACTACACTAACGACAACGACAACGACAACTACAACTACACAACATTACACTACACTACCCTACACTCCACTACACTACACTACACTCCACTACACCACACTACACCACACCACCCCACACTAGACTGACTAGACTAGACTAGACTAGACTACACTACAGCACGCAACACTACAACACACTACACTACATTACATTGCACTACACTCATTACACCACACCACAACTGCAACTGCACCACACCAATTACACTACACTACAACTACAACTCCACTACACTACAACTACAGCTGCACTACACCACACTACATCCAGCAGTTGTGGGTGAGGTGACCACTGCAACCATTGCAGCCATTGCAGCCACTCCAAAAAACACAACTCCAACCACCTTTCGGTCCATCAGTGGATTCGCTCTGCCATCCATGCATCACAACAACTCACCTCTCCACTTTCGTGTCCTATCTTTGAAACTTCCGCGACCGCCGCTGCTGCTCTACTACTGGTAGATGTTTACCATCAAACATCGGCTGTTTCTTGAAACCGCCATGAGTTACCATGGGTTTCAACCTACGAAGACCCGGGGTCGAGACGGCATCCTCTCCGTTTGCAAAAAAATAAGGCTGCATCTGAACATTGCGGTACACACCAAAAAGGTGATTTTGATGTGAAAATGAGGATCAACCAGTGGTTTTAGTTTTACCTTATTTTCTGACAAACCCATTTCAGCCTATATGCAGCCTCAGAGTAGAAAAACGGAGAGAAGTCGATTAAGAATATGCATGAATCTCCCAATTTCAATGTTCCAACTCTGAAATCCTAAGGGTGCTTGTACATTGAACGTTTGGTGATGCAATGCATGCCAACATGTAGAGATGTTTCCTTTAACCGCTGCCATTGCATGCCAACAAGCTTCGACCCAAGCACGACCGCTGGTCGAAACATTTGAGCATTGGGTTTGTCTGAAAACGGAACAACCCCCAAAAAAAAATCTCCATTTTCCCCATACAATAGCCATAATCACATTTTCCCATGTAAATAGCCCATGTAAAATCACATAGTAGAAAAACACATAGCCAATAATCACCATTTACCCATACAATGGCCATCAACGTTGCAATAGTGACCTTCCAGATACGGGGCTTTTTATGGGTGGCTATCATTTGCTAATGGGTTGGAGCAACCAGGACAAATCATTGTCAAATCATGTCACATCCCATGTTTCTCCCACAATATCTATCACTACCAGCACAAAATGGTTGGTTAGATCCACTGGAACCATCCAGAACCCATATTTTTCCAGTTCTTTTCCCATATGTTCCTTGTCCTTTTTAACAGGGGGGTAAATAATCTCACCTCACCATCCGATGCATCGTTCTGCCTGAGCCCAGCGTAGGTCATTCTTCACCGCGCTGCTCACCGTGACCTCACTTCTCTGCAGAGCTTCTTGCTCAGCACCTGCGCAGGGGACCACCACGGTGGGGTACCAGCAGCCATGGATGTGGAATGACAGACATTGTCAATTGTAATGCAAATATCCGGAAAAACTGTTTGAAGTTCTCTTTCAGGGCCTTTCAGGGATTGGAAGTTCCTGTTCTATCTTTCTTGGGGGTTGCTATACATACGCACAAGCAAGGTGAACTTGGATTGAACTTCATTGGGCTGGAATTATCTACACATGCCAGATGAGATTCCATTCGTACCGCAATCGGTGCAGGTGAAATCTTTTTTTGTGAAATGGGTGTCTGTTTCTCCGGCTGGTGGAACCAACAGGATCCAAGGGTCGGATCGGGTCCCATGATCCATCGGATCGTTTCAGCCTGCCAGCAGATCCAAGGACTTTTCCCAAAGCTGGCTGCTGGTCAAAGCCCGCATGACCTGCCAGATCCATCCCACGGGGAATTTTTTGGGAAAAAACGAAGCAAGCCCAGGAGAAAGCGTCATCAACATCACTTCATAAGATGTGATTTATGAAAAAACAAGGTAAAAAAAAACCACTGACTGATAATAAAACCATCTGCAGTGCCATGTGGCCATGTGCACCCAAGATCCAATAGCTTCAAACATTAACACAAAAATATCAAAGTATGCATTGATATGATATAATCTTTCATATAATCTTCCATATTAAAATTATGTGATCTTGTCCCATGTTTTCCCCATTGAGATGCCAAAAAAATCTTCCCCATTCTCCTTGACATCTCCAGACGCGCCTGGTTGTGAGAGATGATACCGGGCTCCAGACTCAGCCTTCGCATCTCCTGCAACCATCGGTGGAGATGTTGGGGATGGGATCAGGAAGATCCAAAAAAACCAACCAAATCCCTGGGCGTTTTATGGTTCAATGGATTGGTTTAAGGGAAAATTTACAGGAAAACCCCATATTTAATGGGAAAATCGATGGTTTCCCGTAGATTTTCCCTTAAACCAATCCAATGAATGGTGAAATTCATTGAATCATTCCCTATGTTTTATGGTGAAAAAAAAACCCAGTTCTAGTGATTCGAGGATTGTTACATCCCGGTTTTTTCCTTCGTGATTTACCCTCTGGTAGTCAAACATGGCTGGGAAATCGACTTTTTAAATAGATGTTTCTAGCTGGGAGAATAATCTATAGATACGGAATTGTTCATTGCCATGATTACCAGAGGATCTTATTGGGGGTAATCAACAAGCAGTGTGATATTTCATCATTTCATCGCATCGAATAATAAGAGGAATAGACTTATGATCACCAATGGGGATATAACATGATATAACATGGTATAACATGGTATGACTATCATAGACTATCAACCAAATCCCTCAGATTCCCCTGATTTTGCTGACCTGACATGTACCCTCTGGTGAAGATCTAGTCATGAAGCTGTATGTGAAATGGGAGAAACAATTACCCGGCCTGGTAAACGTTGACATTTTGCGAACTGGAAAGATCCAGCATTTTTCATGGGAAAACTCACTATTTCGACTCGGCCATTTTCGCCAGAGGGTATTCCAATTTTGTCAAGCACCTGATACAGATTTGCCAGAGCATGAGTTGCTTGCTCAACCAATACTCGTGTAATCAATACCCTCTGCATGTCACTGGAAAACCACCATATTCGACAGAAAAATCATCAAGTTGGGTGCGGTTGAACATTTAGGGAAAAAGACCAAATTTGATGGTGTTTCAAGCCTCATGTCACCCATTAAAACTGCCATAATTATACTTCAATATGTCAACAACAAAATATTGGAGATGGCATCCCAGTATATCAGGCTAGATCCATGTACATAAAGAGCTGTTCCATTCACCCCTCATATGTCAAATCACATTGCTATTGTATCCCCATTCTGATGGTAAAATCATCATTCTGCTTGGTTAAATCTGACCTTGCTGCTTGTCCTCCAGCAAATTGTTACATAATGACATAGCCATGCTACAGATGGCCCTGGCTGAGTTCGATGACTTATCCTTTCTGCAATATATCAAAACTGGTGATTTTCCATAGCAAACTATGAAAAAAAAAGAGGGCAGACCTCTATCCCCATGGTAATCTTTTTGGATCCTATACATCCTACCAACCATCTTCATTTGTTGGTTACCTCCAGTAAGTCATCTTAAGTCCTTGTTTTGATAGTTCATTCGTGTGAAAATGGCCTCAGTTCTTGGTATTGTATCCCTATGGTTTTTCACCAATCACCCCCCACCAATGCCCCAGCCCTGGGAGCTATCCGCTACTCGTGTCTATCCCCATCATTCCAGTGAGCTTGAGATATCTGTCCTGATCGAATTTCTCCAGATATCTGCTTATAATGCTTATATAACCCCCAAGAAAACATACTATAGAAAAATTATATAGAAATTATACTAATACTTCATATATTATTCATGATAAAAATCATAATATCCATGATCCATTGCTAATGGATACTGGTACCGCCATACATCTTTTTCATGGCTCCTGGTACCACCTCAAGGCTTGCTGGCCCTGTCCGTGCGAACCTGGCTTCGACAGGTGAAACAACCGAAATGTTGGGATTCCGCTAATCATTAGACCAGATTAATGTTGAGTAAAATGGGGATGGGTCAAAACCTTGTACCCCTGTAGTTCACCCCAAAATAGCTGGGATTTATGGATGTTCATCCCCCTAAAAATGTATCTATATAGGTATTGATCCAATGAGTAAAATGAGTAAACCTGGATTTTTTCTCGATTCTTGATTTGACTTGATAGAATTTTAGCTAAACTTGGTCAGCCAGTTGACAGCCCCTTTGATGATGATTTCACCTCACCAAACAACAGACCAGGACGGTATCCAATAGAGAGCCATTGGGCCATGGTTTCCAAACATCACAGTCATATTCTGGCTGAAGTATGATAATTCACTCTGAAATCTTCAGTGATTTTTTGAGTTATTTATAGTTATATAGCCCGATCAAAAAATCCCAATCACTGAGGCGCTCCAATGCAATCCACTCAGAACTTGGTGAAAAACCATCACGAGCGCATCTTGCCCGAGTCTATTTCTGGCGACGCATTTTGATGACCAAACTCTCGAAGTCCCATGATGTCCCATCTATTGAAGTAGAACACTCAACTCACATTTTTAAGGTCATCCCATGTCATCCCAACCACCAATGGCGCACAGATTTGAAAGGCCGTTCCGAAGGTGAAGACATTGGGCTCCAGTGAAGATCCTTCGTGCGTTGCGGCTGGTGAATCGGCAGCATGTGAGACAGGGAGCGTCTGTTCCCAGCGTGTCCTCAAATTACCCTCTGGTAAACTAACATAGCTATGGAAAATCACCATTTTCAATGGGAAAATCCACTATAAATTGCCATTTTCAATAGCTACTTTGACATAACCAGAGGGTAGATTCACTTTCTCTCCATTCAATGCCAAGTTCATTGGATGTGTTCAACTGAGTTCTTTTCCATGTTTGCATATGAATGTTTGCCCATACAGCTGACTTCTGGAACTACCCTAATAGGTTTATAGATGTCCCATATATATTTTTACACATATAATTAATCACGTCAATGTATTTCCCAAAGATTTGCCATATGGATTTGTCTAGAAATTGGATATACCCCCAAAAGCCGCTGGATTTATGTCATACACGTTTTTTCCAGTCAAACCCTTACATATCCATTATAGATTTATAGATGTATAGTGTATATATATATATATGTGTGTGTATATAGTTATATATATATTTATATATATATTATATATCATACATATCTTTATAATGATTTATAGATGTCCCAAAGATTCCCATCAGAAAAATCCAGGAAATGAACTAAGGCTTTTCTCAGTGCCTGCCAACATCTTGGGCAGCAACTCCAGAGAGCTGCGCCATTGATCTGCCACATCGCCTGGGCTGTGAATGGCGGGTGAGGCGCAGGAACATGTTGAAACATCTGTAAAAAGCTTGGGGAAATGAATGAAAATGAATGAAAATGAATGAAGATATAGAGAAAATGAATGAAAATGAGATGGGGCACATGTTGGTAAAATGCTGGATATGAATAAAAATTAATAAACATATAGAGGTGTTGAAACATGTTTGAGGCAGCATTGGTCATCGAGCTGCGGGCCATTTTATGGTGTAATGGAACAACATGTTGGGAACATGTTGCTTGGATATGTTTATCTAGTATCTTTAGATACAGTATCTTTAGATATCTTTAGATATCTTCAGTACTTTAGTATTTCTAGTAATAGTACCTGGATTATTGAATGCATTTGAATGCATGTTCAGAATCAAGCCAAGTGAAGTTAAACAATCCAGATCAACTTGGGCTGGACGCCTTGCCATAAGAACAGCGGTCACTGGAGTCATGGGTCCTGTTCGCCAAAAGATGATCAGGGGAGCTCTTCCGCGGAAGTGAATGTCTTTTTTCCCTAGAGCATACCGCACCTCCAAGCGCAGCAACAATATAGATATTCTGACTGCAAACCTTGACTGGCAGGCTGGCGTATTTGCCACCCAACCAGTTCCAGATACTAACATCCAACAAAACCAACAAAAAGATATCTGATCCAAAACATAAAGACAAGTTTGCAGCCGCCAGAATTTCTGCAGTGATCTCAAATCACATCAATTGTGCACCAGTATAACCTGAAGCGCCCCAGGCAATAGCGGATCCATCTGCTCGGATAGCCGCAAATGCGCTTTCAGTGGCCTGAATCTGCCAAACATTATAGAGATTGTCTCGGACTTTACAGCTGTCACCACCGTAGCCAGGATGGCCCCACGTGACTACTGATCCACTTGACAGGATCGCAGCAAAAGCTCGTGCTGTGGCCTGAACTGCCTGAACACTCCTCAGTTCAAGTCGCACGTCCGAGCTGTCACCGCCACAAAATGGGCAACCCCAGGTCACCACATGTCCATCTGAGAGAATCGCAGCAAAAGCACGTCCAGTGGCCTGAATCTGCTGCACACCGCTGAGCTGGCCCCGGTCCATGGGCCGGTGACCAAAACAAAGTGCAGGAATTCCAACATGTCTGTGTTGAACATCCGAGCTATCGCCGCCACAGATTGGATCACCCCAGGTAACGACCGATCCATCAGTCAGAATTGCAGCAAATGCTCCTGAAGTGGCTTGAATCTGCCTTACCTTCCCAAGCTTGTCTCGGACTTTAGAGCTGTCACCGCCGTAACCTGGATGGCCCCAGGTAACTACTGATCCATTTGCCAGGATGGCAGCAAATGCATGCCCAGTGGCCTGAATCTGCTGGACCGTCCTAAGCTCAACTCGTACTTCAGAGCTGTCGCCACCGCACGACTCAGAGCCCCAGGTCACCACATGTCCATCTGCGAGAATCGCAGCAAAGGCACGTCCAGTGGCCTGAATCTGCTGTACACCATTGAGCTTCTCTTGGATTTCGGTGCTAACACCACCAGCATCTGGATCGCCCCAAGTAACAGCGGATCCATCTGCTCGGATGGCAGCGAATGCACTTTCAGTGGCCTGAACCTGGCGCACATTCTGGAGCTGATCCCGTACCTCAGAACTGTCACCACCGTAACCTGGATGGCCCCAGGTAATGACTGATCCATCGGCCAGGATCGCAGCAAATGCACGTCCAGTGGCCTGAAGCTGCTGCACACGCCTCAGCTGATCTTGAACTTGAGAGTTGTCACCACCAAACTCCGGGTTGCCCCATGTGAGGATTTTGTCACCACCATAGCACCAGAGGGCGAAAGCTTCTTCGACTTGCGGCTTCGCTTCCAAAACGATCGCTGTCAGGTGATCACCATTCTGAACTCCGCACCACTGGAGAGATTCAGTGGGATCTACCAGCTGACGGCCCTCGGCAGTAACCAGCCTCAAGAAACCAACCGGACAAGACTTTGGGGCTAAAATCTGGAAATCCCCGACTTTGGAGGACTGTGGAATTGAAAATTCTTCACTTCGACCACTGGGCAAACCAACACTGACTTGAAACATGCAAGGACAGAGAAAGTGCTCATGACTACAAAGCCCTACATCTTGAACCAAAGAGCTCTGATCGTGGTATGCATCTTGCATTTCAGCCCTGCCTCTGATGGTTTTCATTCGATGAAACAAGGATTTGCCTATGGAAAAAGCGACCGCAGGCTTCAAAAAATCATGCCGATGGGAGGAGGTTTGTTGTTGGGGTATAACCACACTGTACATACCCCACATTTCGTAGAAAATAGTCCATTCTTGATACTGAAAATTTAGAGTTTTCGCTTTCATCACGGCTTCACATACATCATCAACCCTGTGCTCTGCGCGGCGATAAGAACCTCTTAAGGTGGATTCCCCAGCCAGCCATGATTACCTCAACTAATCCAGAAAAATCATCAACTACCCTCTGGTTATGTCAAAATAGCTATTGAAAATGCCCCATTTATAGTGAGTTTTTCCATTAAAAATGGTGATGTTCCATAGTTATGTAAACGTTTACCAGAGGGTAAATCCATAAAAACCCATAATTCCATAAAAATCCACTAAAAATCCAACAGTTATCAACGTTTCCCGACGAAATGGGACCGTTTTACCCACCCCTTTTGATTGAAGATCCAGGAACAGGCCCGGCACGCTGCCGTCAACATGGCCAGCTCAGCAGCGCGCTGCCGCCCAGTGCGGCCCTGGATTTTTCATGGGGATGTCACCATCTCAGGAGACATCATTGGGATATACCCTCTGGTAAATAAACAGTTGGACCCTGAAAATCACCAATTGTTAGAGGAAACTAATCTTCCAACCCCGTTTTCTAATGCCAGGGTCTATGTTAATTTACCAGAGGGTAATAGGAATTATAAATGATATAGAATTGAGATAACATATGATAACCGGGATGTCCTATTTCAACGGATAATTTCTGGCAAGTTTTTTCACACTACGCTATGGAAGCCATGGCCCATTGATTTTGTTGAATTCTATAAACAAAATGTGATGTTCCATAGCTATGATAAATTACTTACCTGAGGGGAACCATCGAAACATTGGGATTTTAACGGTGAAAATGCGTGCATTCAACTGATTCGACCATCAAAAATGAGTTTTAAAAAATGTAACATGATTGTACCAGCTGGTAATGAAGACTTTTCTATGGTAGACCTCCATCTTGGAGAGTAAAAACATCTACCCTCCAGTATCAAACATAGCAATTAGAAATCCACCATCAAGTTCGATTTCCCAGCTCTAAACCTCCAAGTCATCAAACATGACAACTGGATATCATAAATCGAGGTTTTAAAGGCAAAACCCTCCATAAAAATGGTAGATTTTCCAGTGTCGTGTTTGATTACTGGATGGTATATCACATTAAATATCCAAGTATTCACCATTCTGAGGCCATTGTAATCCCATTCATCATAGGAATATACCTGATATCATTCGGAAATTCCCCACATCTTCCCCGGCCTCCTTCACCTCTGGTGCTTGGTCTCGCAGCAAGCGATCCAGCCGCCCGCGCTCCAGCAGGTTCAGCACCATGTCCCACTGGTAGGCCCTGCGCGGCGGATTTCACGTGGGAACCATGGCCAATCTGAGATATTTCCAGAATTTTCCTGAAATGTGAGATGTTTACACTCTGGTAAACAAATAGTTTGCGAACTGGAAAATGACCATAGAAACAGTTGATAAAAATCCATTAAAAATGGTGATTGTCCATATAGATATGTCAACGTTTACCAGAGGGTAGGTCAATACATCCCTAGTTCTTTGAAGTGTCCACGGTTGACTCAGCAACATGGCAGAAGGCATTTCTTGGGAAATTTTTTGCTCGAAAATCTACGACCAAATCGAAGATCGAAGCGCCAACAGTATGATATTTAGGTTTGTTCAAAAAATAAGAGGTATTATTGGGAATAAATAATGAAACCATACTAATATTCAGTATAATAAGAATTATATGAATTATGAACCATATTACTGAACTACTGATATTTAGTATGATATTATGCCACAAATATCATGGGAATCATGGTAAGTTTATCTGATTCTGATCTGCACGCCTCTCACAGGCCAAGATCACTGCGCTCACCGACACGGCAGTGGGCGCCGGCATGCGAACCATGGCCTGCCGAGGGTCGGGGCTGGGAGATCCTCATTGCACCACGCCCAGACGCGATGGGCGATGTGTTCTTTTCATGCCGTGAGTACGGCGGAATCAAAACAAAGGTTTTCACCCAGCAATCAAACAATATCAAACATGGCAGGCTGAAAAATCCTATATAAAAAATGGACATTTCATTGGGTCAGCATCTATAAAATGGGATCATCATCCGCAAGCCATGTTTGATGACACCAGACATTCCAGACATTCATCCATGAAAAATCCACCTTCTTTGCTGATTAAAACGGCTAAAAAAAAACAACCACATGGCTATGAGTCAAAACCCTGGTAGGTACCATAAAATATCTGGTTTATGGATGTTTATGGATGGTTATTCCCCCAAATTTGGCAATTAATATAGGTACCATAAAATATCTGGTTTATGGGTGGTTATTCCCTCAAATCTGGCAATTAATAACATGCAATAACCGGTTTTCACCCTCGCATCACTGGATTCCCCTTGAATTTTCGACCGCAGTCTCCAGCGTGTCCGTCTCGCTGGCGCCGAAGCAGCGCTTCTTCGAAACGCTGCGCTCGCCCGACCCGTTGGCGTCATCGTGGGCGATGAGCGTTAGGACGTTGGGGGAAAGCGAAGTGTCCAACCTGGGAGAAAAGCTAGCCCGAAAAAAATTCTGGTTGATCTGGTTGATATGAGAAATACATTACATTTTCGCCAAAAATGAATAACAATGACTGTTTAAAAAATATGTAAAAAGATACAAATAGATAATGATATAAGAATAGCAATAATAATTCTACATGATATGTATCATATGTAGAGAGGTAAATCAATCAACAAATATAGTTATAAACCCATTTCAAGAAATCCCCATATTGAAACATATTGAAACACACTTACTATCTGCATAAACCATAGGTAAATTCCACACCGAACTGTTAGTTTACCTTGGGGTCATTAGATAGCAAGAAACAGCTGTTAGTTTGATGTGGAAAACTGACCCTAAGGTAAACAAACCACTACTGTAAATGTTAGTTTTCCACCATGCCTTAAGAAATTCCCATATTGAAACATATTGAAACCCATTTACAATCTACATCTACATAAACCATAGGGTAAATTCGACATTGAACTGTTAGTTTATCCAAATAATAGACCTAATTATATAAATGGTACGCCAGGTTTCTATACTAATCCATAGATATATATATATATATCCATATTAAAACCCCATGGTATCCTCTGGTAGGTCCTCATCCCCCACATTGATGGTATCCCGACCAAGTAGCTTCCTGGCTCTCTCCGTCCTCAAAGCCTTGTCCACGTCGGCATTTCTGGCCATCAGCAGCCGCGCCAACGCGAAGGCGCGGCGTTGGCACGCCACCCGCAGAGGGGTCGATCCTCAGGGGTTTGACATGGGGAGATGATGGGAATCTAGTGACTTTAATGGGATTCACATGGTGATTTAATGGGACAACCAATGGCATTCATTCTAATAGTGATTTGATATGGGATTCATATTGTGGTGATTTGGAATATCATGGCTTCAATAATTTGGGATAGCTGATTGGCAACTATGATTTGGAACTCTTTGAGATTGCAACAATGGAGATACCCAATCAATGGAGGTTTCTACTGACCTGAAGATACTGACCCGAATGGAAAGTGGGCATCCTCACAGTTCCCATTCCATTTCTGAAATGTCTACTTAAAAGTGTTGAATATTGTTGAATAAAATGTCAATGCCCACGTTCCAAATTGTCCTCTGCAGTCCACAGGGTCCAGTGCAGCCATTGCCCCTAACAGCAGCTGTGCAGTGGCCAGTTGATTCTTCTTACCTCAAAGTGGATCCAAAAAATCGCGGAAAATCGCGGAAAATCAGCTGGATGGAAACTGTCATTTCACCCAGTTTAACCATCAAAAATGGTGGTTTAGGATACTAATTGGGAGGCAATGGGATATTGATGGAATACTTAAGTTACAATTCGTGGAAAATGGCTCGTTTGTGGGTTTTTTTACCCTATTTTCACAAAATGGTGATGTTCCAGGTCGCAAACTCTTAACGGTCTTAACGATTACCAGAGGGTCTCAGGAAAGAAGCCAAAAATAAACAACCAATATGTGTTCCAATACTGCAGGGTTCTCGCTCTGCAGGGAATTTGATAAGCTCACAATGTGGTTCCTAATTTGACTCATCAAAGAACCGAAATCCATGAAAATTATTTTGGGTACCTCATCAAAAAATCAATGGTGGGATTTCCAGAAAAGTATCCATTGGTGCATTCATGTAAAACTGGGTCAAAAGCCAGCTTTAACCTTCGGCTCAAGGTCCGAAAAGGTCATGTTTGAATTTGAACAACACTCCATTCTCGGCTTTGGTGGTTCTGACTGACCCATGCTCAGGGTATGGGGTACGACCGTCCCATGATCTTGGCAAAGGGGCTTATTTTAGGGGTCTTTTTTGACCATTTCAAATAGTGGATTTGTGAGGTCCAAATCGGATACCCCAAATGGATTTTCATCCCCAAGTTTTTGGGGAGCAAATCTGCCACTGCGACTCCCCAAGCGTCCGAAAAAAAATCGGCCGTGATTGAAACAACGGTGCCACCGCGCTGCAGGTCACGTGTAACGGGGTGGATCCTCGGGTGTTCTCGGGCAGGTTGAGGTTGGCCTTGGCCTCGATGAGAAGAAAGGCCACCTGAGAAAAATCACGATGCGGAGGTTTCTCATCCACGGGGAATTGATGGGGAACCATGCGGAAGTTACCCTCTGGTAAACTAACATAACTATAGAAAATCACCATGTTTAATGGGAAAACTCACTATAAATGGTCATTTTCAATAGCTATGTTAAATTACCAGAGGGTATACCTATCTCCCTTCTATGTATTGTGATATAGTTGTGTTTCGAATTTTCAGTTGGTTTGTACCCCTAGTGACTAGCGAGAAATCCCCAGATGGTTTTACCCCCAACATCATCCCAAAATCTATAATTATACTGGTTATGGTACGTATAGCAATTATTCATAAAGTCTGTTAGATGGATTTTATGACTAGATATGATAATGATAAGGTTATAATATTATGTATATATATACAATCATATTTTTACCCTCTAATCAGACAATTTCAAAACGATAGCCCTAAAATCCATCATGTTTTTGAAGTATCATTTCTTTTTACCCTCTGGTAATTTAACGTAGCTATATTGAAAATGGCCGTTTAAAAATAATTAGTTGATTTACCCATTAAAAATTGTGATGTTCCATAGTTTTTTCATGTTTTTTGTATGCTTACCAGAGGTTATAGCAATAATAAACCATCCCCCAGTCATCACCATTTCCATAGGTCCCATAGGTGATGTGTTTCCCATTCCCAGTCATGCCGCAATGCCCGAATCTCCGAGCCGCTCCAACGTGTCCTTCTTCACAGGCCAGGTGCAGTGCTGTGGCGCCACGTAGATCCTGCCGATCCTCGGCTTTGGAAAAATCCATGGAAACGTTGGAAAATCCATGGAATTTTTGGACAAATCCATGGAAAAGTTGGACAAATCCATGGAAAAATCATGAAAAATCCATGGATTTTTTGACAAATCCATGGAAAAATGAAGATGTTGATGGGAAACTCCATGGAAAATCGATTGCCATGTTTGATTACCGGAGGGGAACTGGGGTGTAAATTGGGGTAGCAATCATTAATATGCTATAGACCTCTCTATAGACAGACTTATGGGTGGTCAACCATCAACTACCCATGAATTGTTCATGAACTGGCACATGTTGATTAAAACAGCTGCATGGAACATGTGATTTTTTAATAATTACCCTATGATACACTAATGAAGATTGCACCATTTCATGATAAATCAATTGGTACAATCGCTACACGATCGATGGGATCACCCTAAATGGGGAATGTCCATCAAACCATATTGGATTGCCGGTAGCAATATAAATCCTTTACAATCAAAGACTACATATCCAGCTTGGTCTTGTAAATTCAGCAGTTTCTGCAACTAGTTGCATTCGAGCATTATACGTCTCACAAAAAGAAGGCAGCCGGGGTGTAACTGGGATATAATACACACCCTGATATATTGGCCAGTTATGCCCGTGAATATACCGCAATCTACTTGGATATAACTAGATTGCAACTATAGTCACCACGTACATTAATGCATTACATGACTGTCATGTGGTTGGGAAACTCATTTCGTAGCTCCAACTGGCTCCCCATTTAACAGGGAATATGGATATCTCCTAACCACTCGACTGGGGTAGCTCAATCGTGTCGCCCCGGCTGCAGTCGGTTCTCAATCCATTTGGGTCTTCAAAAAAAACTGATGGGAAGGAAAATGATGATCATCCGTCACTGGTTGGTGGTTGAGCCACCAACCCCTCTGAAAAATGATGGAGTGAGGGAGTGAGTAACAGTTGTGATGATGATTATTCCCAATATGATGGGAAAGTCATAAAAGATATAAAAGCCATGTTCCAGTCACCACCAACCAGATCAAATTTGAAGGCCCAATTTTCAGATCAACCCACGAAGCTTCGCTTCGCTTCGCCCGGAAAAACACACAAAAACTGCCATGACTGCGGCCGTAGCGTCTAGATGCGCCTTGGCCACGAGCAATGAATCCAACCTTGGCCGCGAGCAATGGTTGAGCCATCGGAAAAAAATGAATCGTTGGAATCATCATCCGAAGTTGCACTGGAAAATGTCCATCTTGAGCCGTGGGAAGCCGTTGGATTTTTTGGATTTTTGGGTGACTTATCTTGAAAAACAAACAGCAACAAACTCCAAGTAGTCCAAAAAAATAGAAATATCATCGTATACCCTCTGTTAATTTAACCTAGCTATTGAAAATGGCTATTTATAGTGGATTTTCCCATTAAAAATGGTGTTTTCCCATAGCTATGTTAGTTTACCAGAGGGTAGCTATGGTAAACATATGTAAACATCCCATTTCATGTTCAAAAACTGGTGATTTCATGGCGAGCCCAAGCAACACCTGCAGAGCACCATCCTCTGCGGCCAAGTGCAGCGGGGTTAAGCCGTGCTCTGTAGAGGCCTGGTTCACATCGGCCTGGCGGTGACCAGTTACCAACTGAGTAGCTGAATTTCTGTGATTTAAATTTTTGTGTTAGTTACACTTATAATAGAAAGAATGAATATGAACCACACCAGCTAAAAATGATACGTGGTTTGCATTGTGTTTCTATTTTTCGAGGGTATCTAAGACTAAGAGTGGCCATGATGTTCCTCTGAATCTTAAAGAAACGGGCGGAATCGCAAGAGAAATGTGGTTCCTCAGCTGAGATGAAACATGTCAGAAGACTTGTTGTGATGCAGAACAAAACAGTTCTGATGTGAAAAATCAAACCAATATATATATATATATATTATTATATATTATATATAGTGATAAACTAAGAAAGGCATCTTCACAACTTCAGAACTGCCCGTTTCATCTTTTCAAAATAAGCTATATACAGAGGTTCACAAAGATCCGGTCCGATGGTCACTCTCCAGCCGTTCCATGGACCAACAGGTTCCGTTGAAAAAATGGGGGGCAGAACCCGAAAAAAAAAAAAACGGTGAAAGGGCATCTCAACAGAAAGGAAACCTAGGACCATAGGAAAAATAGAATAGAAAAATCATGAAAATCTAAGCACCTTAACAGGCTCTCTTGGCACAGTGAAGTATTGATAATTTGTGTTCAATTGAACGATTTTGTCAGAAACACCTGATCTCAACAAGAAAATATCTACAATCTATATACTATGCACAGTTCCTATCTCTTCCAGCCCAACCAGCGCGGCTCATCTTGCCGCCTGGTGCTGAATCAACAGCTGCAAACTTTCCAATTGATGCTCCCCTGCTGCGATATACCTTAGCTATCCGCGGACAAAGGTTGGAGGTTTCCTCTGGTGGTTGCCAACATGGTTGCATTGAACCGGAGTCCAACACTTTTATGCATTGATTTGACAAACAACTTTGATGCCCAAACCACAAAAAACAAAGCAAAATCACCATGTCCATTGGTGACGTCGCATCAGTATCACCTGCAAAGTAACGAGTGTGTTCATCCCATTAAAACTGAACTATTTTCATCGGAAAATAGTTCGAGATCCCACAAAATGGGCACCATTTGTGTTGTTTGCCCTCTGGGTATTTGGTACAAGCATGTTTGCTGTGATATTTAGTCGTGGAGAATTGCAGTA